>JASPKZ010003041.1:935000-1006031 GCA_030220185.1 Diploptera punctata | reverse complement strand
TCTATACAAAGAAGTGGAAACACCTGCCAGCCACAAATCAACACTGTAACTAAGCATTTACAGACTAGGAAGTTGATCAGGCATAAAAGTACAAAAATGGTAATGTAATAGGTAACTAGTATACAAAAGAATGATTAATTTAGAATTACTACACAAGCAACTGTAATATTATAAATATAGAGGTAGATAGACAATGTATATAGGTAAGACAAAGTAAATGTATATGTAATATGTATAACTGTTTGTATAGCATATATAAGTCAATTGATGTATTATATTAAAACAGCAGTAATATATTCTTAATGGGGCATGCTGAGAATTATAAAGAAAAAAAAATACATACATCATACATACATACCAAATACATACATCTACATACATACATACATACATGCATACATAGCCTGCATACATACATACATACATAAACTACATACTACATACATACATCATACATACATACATACATACATACATACATACATCATACATACATACATACATACATACATACATACATACATACATACATAACATACATACATACATACATACATACATACATACATACATACATACATACATACATACATACATACATACATACATACATACATACATACATACATACATACATACATACATACATACATACATACATACATACATACATACATACATACATACATACATACATACATACATACATACATACATCCAACATACATACATACATACATACATACATACATACATACATACATACATACATACATACATACATACATACATACATACATACATTACATACATACATACATACATACATACATACATACATACATACATACATACATACATACATACATACATACATACATACATACATACATACATACAACCATACATACATACATACATACATACATACATACATACATACATACATACATACATACATACATACACCATACATACATACATACATACATACATACATACATACATACATACAACATACATACATACATACATCAATACATACATACATACATACATACATACATACATACATACATACATACATACATACATACATACATACATACATACATACATACATACATACATACATACATACATACATACATACATACATACATACATACATACATACATACATACAACACATACATACATACATACATACATACATACATACATACATACATACATACATACATACATACATACATACATACATACATACATACCAATACATACATACATACATACATACATACATACATACATACATACATACATACATACATACATACAGACATACATACATACATACATACATACATACATACATACATACATACATACATACATACATACATACATACATACATACATACATACATACATACATACATACATACATACACATACATAACACATACATACATACATACATACATACATACATACATACATACATACATACATACATACATACATACATACATACATACATACATACATACATACATACACATACATACATACATACATACATACATACATACATACATACATACATACATACATACATACATACATACATACATACATACATACATACATACATACATACATACATACATACATACATACATACATACATACATACATAACATACATACATACATACATACATACATACATACATACATACATACATACATACATACATACATACATACATACATACATACATACATACATACATACTACATACATACATACATACATACATACATACATACATACATACATACATACATACATACATACATACATACATACATACATACATACATACATACATACATACATACATACATACATACATACATACATACATACATACATACATACATACATACATACATACATACATACATACATACATACATACATACATACATATACAAATAGAGCGACTGGTTCAAATTCCGTCAGTAAATGATGGGTGATGGTCTGATGGATGATACTGGTGCACCAGGAGAGTCCTTAATACTATACATATTCCTAGACGAATATGAATGTTGATGATTATGTTGGCCAGATTGTTTCCGGGAACTATTTAGGTCTTAAAGTTTCCTGACATTTGTATTTCAGACGTGGAAAAACATCGTAAAAACGTCACCGAGAAACTTGTCCCGACCGGGGATTGAACCCTATCCCACTGCATGACAAATCAACACGCTATCTCGAGACCACAACGGTGGACCCGGCCCCATAGTACATTCGATAATATGCTATATACCTTAATTTAATAAAAAATATCTAAATTATATTAAAAACTTCATTAAAATCGGTGAAGTAATTTTTGAGTAAGACGTACAGTCACTCATATATGAGACTTTAAAAAAGTGTGTTGTATGATTATTTTATAATGTATTTAGTTTTGTAATAAATTCTATTTTTACCGTTGTATCTATTATGAAGGGATCGCTTGTCTTTTCTTAACGCTACACAAGCTTCTCCACGTGGCGTTTGTGTTTTGTTGATGTGCAACACAGTTGAGTATTAAGAGAGTTGTGGCTTGACCACTGTAGAGTAAAGTTGTATTTCTGTGCTTAGTGGAGAGAGTTAAAAGTAACCTGCAGATAGATTTAACTTAAACATTAACAACAAGTGTAATATACTGCTATAACAGAGCATTTACTCAAGTATTTACGTTATAAATTATTTAAACAAGTTTAACAAAAAAAAGTGAAAACAGGAATGGCGACAATCCGTCGTGTGAATACAATAAAAGTTCGATTTGAACAAAGTGCACCCCGACCAACAGCAATGGAATTACGTACATGGATCCGACAAACTTTAAAGTGAACAAGTGGAAATGTTACAATTAAACACACAAGAAAAATCATTATATGTGAAACTCGTTTTAACTACCGTATATGAAAAAATTATACAGAAATATGAGGATAAAACCATTTTTAGGTATGATAATGGAGAACAAACCCAAGTTGAAATCACGAAAGCAGATTATACTGCGACAACTATTAGAGTCTTTAACCTGCCACCAAACGTTCCGAACACAACTACCATGTCAACACTAAACAGTTACGGTACAGTTCTTTCGATACGAAACGAAGAATGGAGAACAAATTTCCCATTACCAGTTACCAATGGAATCAAATCAAAAAAAATAGAAATAAAACAACATATACCTAGTGCTATAAGAATAGCAGATTACACAGCAAACATAACATATGCAGGGCAACCTACCTTATGTTTTGTATGTAACGCCGCGGATCATAAAAACGAAAACTTCCCACAAAGAAAAACAACACTGAAAATAAATATACAACCACAGAAATTACTATTAAGTAAAATTGTGCAGGGTATATTGTCATATGAAACACACATAACAGAAAACAACAACACAATCTCCATGGAGGTAACAGAAACAATAGAGGACGAAACCGACACATCATCTGAAACAGAAATATCCAAAATAACAACTGAAATGGTGACTAAAAAAAGACAATGAAAACTTATCAGTAGACACAGCAAACAAAGAATCGAGTAGCAATAAAAGAAAGAAAGGGAAATAACTATGCAATCGTCATCAAACTCTTCAAAAATACAATCGAGTATTCAACAGAATGTAATGCAAACAACCACAAAAAGTACGTCCCAGTTAGAAGATTCAAATGAACTTCCTACAAAAAATTAAAAGCTACAATAAGTACTGAAACAATTCGTGACTCGCAAATGAGGGAACAAATGCAAGTAAATGCTGCAACAGAAACAAATAATACACACTTCAATAACAACAGTAAGACAAAAAGTAACCAACGACCTCACCCCTATGCAATACACGGTAGAAGAAAAGAAATAAGAAAGAAATTCAAGATACAAAACAAAACGACAACAAGGGATAAATACTCCAAATGAAGAAAATAACTGGCAAGCAGATTTAGCCTCAGCATAAAATGTACGATAATGAGAAAATAATACGTATATCTATGCCACAGATCGTACTTTATTGTCCTGTGGATAGGAATTAGCACAATGATAATACTACGCAATTATGCTTCACTGAATATAAAAGGCTTACAAGGGAAAAATAAACAACAAATGCTTAACACTTACATAAGACACAACGACATTGATATACTACTTTTTCAAGAAGTAAACAACACCAATCTAGATTTTTTAGACCCACAATATATAGTAAATACTGGCGACAGAAACCTTGGTACAGCAATTGTTTATCGAATTGGAATTAACGTAAAAAATATTGAAACACATTCCAGTGGTAGAATAATAGCACTCTATATAAATGATATGCGAATCTTAAACAAATATCTTCCATCTGGAACCAACCATAGACAAGAAAGAGAACAGTTTATAAGCAAAGATCTTCCGTTTTTCCTACGTAACAAATACAACCGCTTATTATTTGGTGGAGACTGGAATTGTGTATTACACGTTAAAGACCAGACGGAAATTATAATCCATCCCCAATTTTGGGACATTTAAGACAAGAATTACAACTAATAGATGCCTGGGCACATAAGTATGGTAATATGGTACAATATACATTCCAAACACAAAATGGAGGCTCCCGGCTAGATCGGTTTTATATAACTAGTACCAATTCCCAAGAGATACTCGTATATAGAATAAAAGTTCTACCCACACCATTCTCCGAACATGATGGCGTACTATTTCGATAAAAAAAGATCTACCTAGATATGGAAGAAGCTACTGGAAACTAAACGAACCTCTATTACAAATACAAGAATATCAACAACAGTTTACAGAGACTTTTACAAAACTTAACAATAGAGCACGACATTCAAAATATAATATCATGCAAAAATGGATGAAC
Organism: Diploptera punctata; assembly: GCA_030220185.1. Taxonomy (NCBI): domain Eukaryota; kingdom Metazoa; phylum Arthropoda; class Insecta; order Blattodea; family Blaberidae; genus Diploptera; species Diploptera punctata. The sequence continues at coordinate 1,001,110 of JASPKZ010003041.1, read as the reverse complement.
ATCATAAAGCTCGGTGTTAAATCATTTTATAAATAAGCAGGAATACTTCGAGCACAATATATTTGTTCGTCGTTACATTTCTACTATAAGTTACTAAATGAACTGAAGTAAAAAGAACTGGTAATAAATGGTTAGACATTAAAAAATAAAAGAGAAAATATGTATAATTCATAATCAACTAATGAATGGAACAATTATACGGGCAAGAACCCCGACGGTTAGCGAAGACGAACTTTGTGCTCTTTATCACTTGATAAAAAGAAAAACGAAATGGAAGAAGAAAATAGATCTCGAACCTCCAAACAGCAGATGGTAAAAACATTACATCCAACGCTGAGTGTATTAGAAAAGTAGAAACATATTTTAGGACATTATACATGGCATCAACATATTCAGAAACAAAAATTAAACACATGCTTTCATACATAACAAGACTTCTACTACAACACAACAAGAACTTCAAAGCACAATAACGGAAGACAAAATAAAAGTAGCACTAGAGAGTACAAAAACAAAGACAGCACCAGGACCTGATGGATTAACATACCTATTTTTTTAGAGTAATTGGATGCTGGTGAAGGAAAACTTAGTGGAACTCTTTAATTATATTCTAGAAAATGGATCGGTGGAAGACGGGTTTGGAGAAGGAATAATAACACTTATACCTAAAATCACCCTCCATGGTATCTTTATCTTGTCGTGGTGGAGTGGCTTGCGTGCTTAAATGATCCTGAGAGATATGCCGGCGGTAGCATTGCTGCCGATAGGGTTACCCATGCTGGACTGGTCGAAGTTGATAAGCCAGAAGAAAAAAGTACCTTGGTCGAAAGAGTGACAATCTTTCACCGTAAAAATAGAACCGTCAAGAAATGCGAACATGGGTTCAACTGAGGTAAAATTTTCAGAAGGTCAAATAGTCCCCATTCGGTTCTCCGGGCGGGGACTACTTCAGGGAACCCATGCCAAAGGCTCAAACACAGGGAAATGTTCCTAGGAACATGGAATGTTAGGACTTTATACAATAGCGGGGCACTAGACATATTAACGCGGGAACTAGATAAATCACCCTTGGATATAGTCGCTTTACAGGAAGTTAGATGGCCAGGAGAAGGTAGTCAGGAATCAGGAAAATTTGCATTATACTACGGGCGTGCAGAAAGACCTGCATTTGGAACGGGTTTTTTAGTCAGAAGGTGGATCATATCCGCTATCCGAGATATTAAGTTTGTCAGTGATAGGATATCATACATAATTCTAAAGTGTAAACGACACGATTTTATAATTGTAAATGTACATGCCCCTACAGAAGATAAAGATGACAAGATCAAGGATGAGTTCTATGAAGAATTAGAATGCTTATTTGATAGCCTTCACGATATCATATGCAAATTGTCTTAGGAGATTTTAATACAAATGTGGGGCGGGAAGATATATTCAAACCAACAATAGGCAAATTCAGTCTTCATGAAGATAGTAAAGACAACGTGGTTAGATTAGTCACATTTGCCACATGGAAGAATCTCATTGTTAAGAGCACAACATTTCAGCATAGGGATATTCATAAATACACCTGGACGTCCCCAGATGGACAAACTCGGAACCAGATAGATCATGTATTAGTGGATAAACGCTGGCACAGTAGCATCATCGATGTTAGATCAGTTAGAGGGATAGACTGCAATTCGGATCATCATCTGGTCAGAGTGAAAATCAGACAACGGATATCGCTTATGAGAGGTAAAAACTCTAAAGATTATTCTGTAAAATTTGAATTAAAAAACTTGAAAAATGATGAAATGCGACAAGAATACCAAATCAAAGTTGTTAATAGATTTGAAGTACTGGAATCTTCAGATGACAATGTGGCAAACGAAGAAGAAACTGATATAAATAAAGAATGGGAGGCTATAAGAGATACTATTAAATTGTTAGCATCAGAAAGCATTGGTTGTTTAAAAAAGAGGCAAAACAAGAAATGGTTTGGTGAGGAATGTGCCGACATTGTAAAGAAAAGAAAGCTAGCAAAAATGAAATGGTTACACGAGCCAAATGAGGTAAATTTAGAGCAATTGGGTAGTATTAGACGGGAAAACACCAAGTTATTAAAGAGCAAAAAGATGGAATATTTGAGAGAGAAGATTAATGATCTTGAAATGAATGCAAGAAATAGGAACATTAGAGAAATATATCAGGGAATTAGTGTAGAGAAGAAAGGGTTTCAGGCTAGAACAAACATAATTCGGAATGAAAATGGGGATATGATTGCAGATTCCAGGAGTATATTAAATAGATGGTAAAGATACTTTAATCAGCTATTAAATGTACATCAGAACAGGACATTGAGGAGGATAATTTACAGACAGCAGAAATGCTAGTCGCAGAACCAAGTGCATTAGAGGTTGAAATGGCGATTGAAAAACTGAAGATGTATAAAGCATCAGGTACAGATGAGATCCCAGCAGAATTGATAAAATCAGGGGGCGAAAAATTAATGGACAAGATACACTGGTTGATTGGTATGATTTGGGAAAACGAAGCTCTTCCAGATGAATGGAAGGAATCAATTATCGTACCAATTTATAAGAAAGGAGATAAAACTGATTGCAACAACTACAGGGGCATCTTATTACTTTCAACTTCTTACAAAATTCTAACAAATATATTAGTAAGCAGACTTATTCCCTATATTGATGACATTCTAGGAGATCATCAAAGTGGATTTAGAAGAAACAGGTCTACAACAGATCAGACTTTTAGTATAAGAGAGATATTAGAAAAGAAATGGGATTATAATGGTACTGTACATCAACTATACGTAGAATTCAAAAAAGCATATGATTCAATTAAGAGGGAGAAGTTATATAGTATCCTGCTGGAGTTCGGAATTCCTAAAAAGTTAGTTAGACTTATAGGAATGTGTCTAAATGGCACAAAGAGTAGGATGCGCGTAGGCAAACAGTTTTCGGACACTTTTGAAATCCAGAATGGGTTGAAGCAATGAGATGTACGATCTCCTCTACTATTTAATTTTGTACTAGTACATGCCATTAAATCTTTAGAGAATGAGGAAGGCTTACAACTCAATGGTATTAATAAGCTGTTAGTTTATGCTGATGATGTAGTATTGTTGGCCGATAGCGAGGAGATACTAAAGGACAACACGCACACACTATTGAGTAACACTAAGAAATTAGGACTGGAAGTAAATATCAATAAAACTAAATATATGGTCACACGTAGAAATTCATTAAATAATGGAAATGGACAGCTAATGACAAATGAGGGAAATTTTGAGGAAGTGGCTGAATTCAAATACCTAGGAACAATAATCACAAATAGGAATGAGATGCACAAAGAAATTAAACATAGGCTCAATTCTGGAAATGCATGCTATTATGCATTGCAGAGACTCTTGATGTCCCAACTCCTTTCAAAAAACGTTAAACTGAAAATATATAAAACTATTATTCTACCAGTTATATTATATGGGTGCGAAACATGGACTCTTACTTTAAGAGAGGAAAGGAGTTACAAGTATTTGAGAATAAAGTACTTAGGAAAATTTTTGGACCAAAGAGAGATGAACAGACAGGTGAATGGAGAAGACTACATAACAATGAACTACATGGTCTTTATAGGAAGCCAGATATAATAAGAACAGTTAAGTCTCGTAGACTGCGATGGGCAGGACATGTTGCACGTATGGGGAATGGAAGACTTGCATGGAAGCTTCTTGTAGGAAAGCCAGAGGAAAAACGCCCAGTTGGTAGACCAAGAATGAGGTGGGAGAATAACATTAACTATGATTTGAGGAAAGTAGATTATACAGGGAATGATTGGAAAGCATTAGCTCAGGATAGGAATGTATGGAGAGCTTATGTCCGTGCGGCCATGAACCTACGGGTTCGATAGTGCCAGTGAGTAAGTAAGTAAGTAAGTATATCTAAAATCAAGAATCCAATAAAATTATCAGACTATCGACCTATTACATTGTTAAATACAGACTACAAACTATTCATGAAGGTATTAATCAATAGACTTAAACCTGCCCTTCAAAATGTGTTAGAAATTGGTCAAACGTGTAGTATTCTGAAAAAAAACGATAATACACAACCTAACATGCATAAGAGATACAATTTTATATTATGAAGAATATCAAGAAGAAAGTGGTGCTTTACTATCAGCCATTAAATCTTTAGAGAATGAGGAAGGCTTACAACTGAATGGTATTAATAAGCTGTTAGTTTATGCTGATGATGGCTGATAGCGAGGAGATACTGGAGCACAAAACGCAAACGCTATTGAGTAACACTAAAAAATTAGGACTGGAAGTAAATATCAGTATAACTAAATATATGGTCACACGTAGAAATACATTATATGATCGAAATGGACAGCTAATGACAAATGAGGGAAATTTTGAGGAAGAGGCTGAATTCAAATACCTAGGAACAATAATCACAAATAGGAATGAGATGCATAAAGAAATTAAACACAGGCTCAATTCTGGAAATGCATGCTATTATGCATTGCAGAGACTCTTAATGTACCAACTCCTTTCAAAAAACGTTAAACTGAAAATATATAAAACTATTATTCTACCAGTTATATTATATGGGTGCGAAACATGGACTCTTACTTTAAGAGAGGAAATTATATTACAGGAATTTGAGAATAAAGTACTTAGGAAAATTTTTGCACCAAAGAGAGATGAACAGACAGGTGAATGGAGAAGACTACATAACAATGAACTACATGGTCTTTATAGGAAGCCGGATATAATAAGAATAGTTAAGTCTCGTAGACTGCGGTGGGCAGGACATGGTGCACATATGGGGAATGAAATATTTGCATGGAAGCTTCTTCTAGGAAAGCCAGAGGGAAAACGCCCAGTGGGTAGACCTAGAATGAGGTGGGAGAATAATATTAACTATGATTTGAGGGAAGTAGATTACACAGGAAATGATTGGAAAGCATTAGCTCAGGATAGGAATGTATGGAGAGCTTATGTCCGCGCGGCCATGAACCTAAGGGTTCGATAGTGCCAGTAAGTAAGTAAGTAAGTAAATAAGTAAGTAAGTAAGTAAGATGTTAATAAAGCATTTAATCATGTCAATCACCAATATTTACAAAAACTAATGGAACATATCTGCATTCCCGAAAAAATCAGTAAAGGTATTATGAAGGTTCATGCAGCTCAATCCAAGTAAATGGTTTCTTCACACATCGTATTGAAATAACATCTTCAGTCCGACAAGGAAGTCCATTATCAATGTTGTTATTCTCCCTAAGCATTGAGCCTCTAATACGAATGTTACATCAGAAGATGTTTAAGACACCAAGACAAATTACACCACTATTCATTTGTAGAGTATATGCCGACGATGTTTTGATATTGCTGCAAAAGGCAGATGATTGCAGTAAAATCTCACAGATAATACAAACGTATTGCGAAGCCTCCATGGCAAGAACTAACCTAAAAAAATCTTTCATGCTGCCTCTAGGTAAATGGCCTAACACACAAACATGCTGTAACATATCGATAACTAAGGAAGAAAAAATGTTAGGACTAACAGTATGTGCTTCCTTTAATGCGATGATTGAAAAAAAACTGGCCAAAAACAACAGCGATAGTTAGAGTAAGAATTTTCACACAAATACATAGAGAACTGAACATAATGCCAAGGATATGGAATATTAATCTATTTTGTCTATCAAAATTATGATATTTGGCACAAAATTTACCCCTTCCAATAAAATATGCCAACATCCTGGAACGAGCGGTTAGATATTACATATGGAAAGGATATTTGTATAAATTAAAGAAAGAACAACTATACCTGCCATATACGAAAGGTGGCCTACAGTTGGTAGCGCTCAAGGAAATATCTCAAGCCCTACAAATAAGGAATATCATGAGAGCGAAAAAGGGGAAAGTGATACACGATGGAAAATGAATTTTGGAAAAAGCAAATCAGCTTACTAAAAAATAAGCAATCGAAATTACCGCAAGCCATGCAAGAAAACCTAAAGCTAATAGATTATGATAATTTGGAAATCTCGACAAATGATAAAATAGAAACAAAAATATATACAAGAATATAATAAAAAAACCTCTCCAGACTCCGAATATAGCTAATATTTACTTACTTACTCACTGGCACTATCGAACCCGTAGGTTCATGGGCGCTCTCCATACACCCCTATCCTGAGCTAATGCTTTCCAATCATTCCCTGTATAATTTACTTCCCTCAAATCATAGTTAATGTTATTCTCCCACCTCATTCTTGGTCTACCATTTGGGCGTTTTCCCTCTGGCTCTCCTACAAGAAGCTTCCGTGTAAGTAGTTCATTCCCCATACGTGCAACATGTCCTGCCCATCGCAGTCTACGAGACTTAACTGTTCTTATTATATCTGGCTTCCTATAAAGACCATGTAGTTCATTGTTATGTAATCTTCTCCACTCGCCTGTGTGTTCATCTCTCTTTGGTCCAAAAATTTTCCTAAGTACTTTATTCTCAAATACTCCTTTCCTCTCTTAAAATAAGAGTCCATGTTTCGCACCCATATAATATAAATGGTAGAATAATAGATTTATATATTTTCAGTTTAACGTTTTTTGAATGGAGTTGGGGCATCAAGAGTTTCTGCAATGCATAATAGCATGCATTTTCAGAATTGAGCGTATGTTTGATTTCTTTGTGCATCTCATTCCTATTTGTGATTATTGTTCCTAGGTATTTGAATTCAGCCACTTCCTCAAAATTTCCCTCATTTGTCATTAGCTGTCCATTTCCATTATTTAATGAATTTCTACTTGTGACCATATATTCAATTTTATTGATATTTACTTCCAGTCTAATTTCTCAGCATAAACTAAGAGCTTATTAATACCTTCCTCGTTCTCTAAAGATTTAATGGCATGCTCTAGTACAAAATTAAATAGTAGAGGAGATAGTGCATCTCCTTGCTCCAACCCATTCTGGATTCCAAAAGTGTCCGAAAACTGTTTGCCTATTGTATAGCTAATAGTTTTCCAAATAATAGATGGGCAAAAATATGGTAAAATTTACAACAAGCAAAAATCCTGTAGAATGGAAATCCATATTATAGTGTTATATTAACAAAATTATACCCACGGAGGGAAAAAATAATCGCCATAACTTGGTAGACTTCCTTGCATGCAAAAAATGCAGATACCTTGATACTCTGAAACACCGATTGGCCAACTGCGGAGCAGCAAAACTAGTGTGGGAGGAAGCAAAAAATATGTTGAAGAATATATGGCCCAACTCACAGCTACATGAATGGCACCAAACTTTATTGGGAATATACCCACCAACTGAAAACAAGATATTTGTCTAATGATGGAAAGCAATAGGTTTTGTTTACTATCAACTTACAACAGCTAATCCTAACCCAGAAAATATCCGGGAAATGTTAAGACAAAAGTACCTGGAATTAGAAAGGAAATTCAATCATACACAATGCGAAAACTTAAATGAACTAAAGACAATATATATATATATATAAACACTATACTAAAAGGAAAACAAACAAGCGAAAGACAAAGTGAATAACAGAAAATATATGCGAATTTATTATTTTTTTCTTTTTTTGTTATAATAAAATGTATTAATGTTTTGTAAAAATTGTTTATTGAGGTTAATAAAAAAAGATGGCGTACGTTGTATAAAACCCGTGCGTGCCGTGTACAAGACTTACAAAACAAAGTTTGTTATAATAGTTATAGATATTTAAGCGTGTGTACAGTGTTTTAGCAATGTTTTGATGTGTGTGGAACGGACGCAGGAACTGGGGCTTTCTTGAATTCTGCATAAGGTTTGTAGATGTGTTTTATGATATTTATAAACGTATAGCTAATTGATGTTATCAATAAAACCCTCTACTTTAACATTAGTTTGACCTCCATCTTAAAGGTACACTGGCTCAAGTTTGCAACAAGGGTCGAAGATTCTGTAGTACCTTACATATAATCCCTCACATTTTACTTTCGCGTATTAATTTTATTCAACACTAGCTGACACCCGGTGTGCGCCTCTATACCTAAAGAAATGAAAAATTAATGTGGTTTTATGTTTAGCCTAGTTGAATAAGTAAATGAAAAATAATTATAAATTTATATCGTAATTATTTTAAGAGATTTCGTGCTGATTAATCGGTTTTTCCGGGAATGTACTTATACCGATTTTCTTGGCATAAATGAATTGAAAGCAAAATTCTTTATTGTGAGTTATCTATAAAAGAATACCCGCCGTGTGCTGCTACACTTGTACGGGAATCCACTTTTCCCGATCTTCTTGACATCTACGAAGGACAAAACTAGTTATTGTGAGTTATCCACTGCCACGAAATTTTTTGTACACGTTTTTGAGATATTCAATTTTGTGTATATTAACATTTGTTATGGTTCAGGCACCCACCATGGTATCTTTACCTTGTCGTGGTGGAGCGTCTTGCGTGCATAAATGATCCTGAGAGCTATGCTGGCGGTATCATTGTTGCCGATAGGGTTACCCGTGCCGGACTGGTCGAAGGTGATAAGCCAGACGAAAAAAGTACCTTGGTCGAAAGAGTGACAATCTTTCACCGTAAAAATACAACCGTCAAGAAATGCGGACATGGGTTTAACTGGGGTAAAATTTTCAGGAGGTCAAATAGTCCCCCATTCGGTTCTCCGGGCGGGGACTACTTCAGGGAACCCATGCCAAAGGCTCAAACACAGGGACATGTTCCTAGGAACATGGAATGTTAGGACGTTATACAATAGCGGGGCACTAGACATATTAACGCGGGAATTAGATAAATCGCCCTTGGATATAGTCGTTTTACAGGAAGTTAGGTGGCCAGGAGAAGGTAGTCAGGAATCAGGAAGCTTTGCATTATACTATGGGGGTGCAGAAAGACCTGCATTTGGAACGGGTTTTTTTAGTCAGAAGAAGGATCCTATCCGCTATCCGAGATATTAAGTTTGTTAGTGATAGGATTTCATACATAACTCAAAAGGGAAAACAACATTATTTTATAATTGCAAATGTACATGCCCCCACAGAAGATAAAGATGACAAGATCAAGGATGAGTTCTATGAAGAATTAGAATGTTTATTTGATAGCTTTTCATGATATCATATGAAAATTGTCTTAGGAGATTTTAATGCAAAAGAAGGGCGGGAAGATATATTCAACCAACAATAGGCAAATTCAGTCTTCATGAAGATAGTAACGCCACATCAAAGAATGTCATTGTTAAGAACACAACATTTCAACATAAGGATATTCATAAATACACCTGGACGTCACAAGATGGAGAAACTCGGAACCAGATAAATCATGTATTAATGGATAAACGCTAGCACAGCAGCATCATCTATTTTAGATCAGTTAGAGGGACAGACTGCAATTCGGATCATCATCTGGTCAGAGTGAAAATCAGACAACGGCTATCGCTTATGAGAGGAACGAACGCTAAAGATGATTCTGTAAAATTTGAATTAAAAACTTAAAAAATGATGAAATGCGGCAAGAATACCAAATTAAAATTGCTAATAGATTTGAAGTACTGGAATCTTCAGATGACAATGTGGCAAACGAAGAAGAATCTGATATAAATAAAGAATGGGAGGCTATAAGAGATATTATTAAATTGTCAGCATCAGAAAGCATTCGTTGTTTAAAAAAAGAGGCAAAACAAGAAATGGTTTGAAGAGGAATGTGCCGACATTGTAAAGAAAAGAAAGCTAGCAAAAATTAAATGGTTACACGAGTCAAACGAGGTAAATTAAAGCAATTGGGTAATATTAGACGGGAAACCAACAAGATACTAAAGAGTAAAGTAGTATAGAGAAGAAAGGGATTCAGGCTAAAACAAACATAATTCGGGATGAAAATAGGGATATGATTGCAGATTCCAGGAGTATATTAAATAGAAGGAAATGTTACTTTAATCAGCTACTAAATGTACGTACAGATCAGGACATTGAGGAGGATAATTTACAGACAGCAGAAATGCTAGTCGCAGAACCAAGTGTATTAGAGGTTGAAATTGCGATTGGAAAATAGAAGATGTATAAAGCATCAGGTTCTGATGAGATCCCAGCAGAACTGATAAAATCAGGGGGAGAAAAATTGATGGACAAGATACGCTGGTTGCTTAGTATGATTTGGGAACACGAAGCTCTTCCTGATTAATGGAAGGAATCAACTATCGTACCAATTTATATGAAAGTAGATGAAACTGATTGCAACAACTACAGCGGCATCTCATTACTTTCAACTTCGTACAAAATTCTTACAAATATATTAGTAAGCAGACTTACTCCCTATATTGATGACATTCTAGAAGATCATCAATGTGCATTTAGAAGAAACACGGCTACAACAGAACAGATTTTTAGTATAAGACAGATTTTAGAAAAGAAATGGGAATATAATGGTACTGTACAACAACTGTATGTAGACTTCAAAAAAGCATATGATTCAATTATGAGGGACAAGATATATAGTATCCTGTTGGAGTTTGGAATTCCTAAGAAGTTAGTTAGACTAATATGAATGTGTCTAAATGGCACAAAGCGTTGGGTGCGTGTAGGCAAACAGTTTTCTGACACTTTTCAAATCCAGAATGGGTTGAAGCAAGGAGATGCACTCTCCTCTACTATTTAATTTTGTACTAGAGCGTGCCGTTAAATCTTTAGAGAAAGAGGAAGGCTTACAACTCAATGGTATTAATAAGCTCTTAGTTTAATGTAGTATTATTGGCCTATAGTGAGGAGATACTAAAGGACAGCACGCACACACTATTGAGTAACACTAAGAAATTAAGATTAGAAGTAAATATCGATAAATCTAAATTATATGATCACACGTAGAAATTCATTATATAATGGAAGTGGGCAGGTAATGACAAATGAGGGAAATTTTGAGGAAGTGGCTGAATTCAATAAAATACCTAGGAACAATAATCACAAATAGGAATGGGATGTAGAAAGTAATTAAACATAGGCTCAATTCTGGAAATGCGTGCTATTATGCATTGCAGACTCTTGATGTCCCAACTCCTTTCAAAAAAACCTTAAACTGAAAAATATATAAAACTATTATTCTAACAGTTAGGCCTATATTATATGGTTGCGAAACATGGACTCTTACTTTAAGGTATGAAAGGAGATTACAAGTATTGGAGAATAAAGTACTTAGGAAAAGTTTGGACCAAAGAGAGATGAACAGACAGGTGAATGTAGAAGACTACTAAACAACGAACTACATTGTCTTTATAGGAAGTCAGATATAATAAAAACAGTTAAGTCTCGTAGACCGTGATGGGAAGTACATGTTGCAGGTTTGGGGAATGAAAGTCTTGCATGGAACCTCTTTGAAGGAATGCCAGGGGGAAAACGCCCAGTTGGTAGACCAAGAATGAGGTGGGAGAATAACATTAACTATGATTTGAGGGAAATGGGTTATACAGGGAATTATTGGAAAGCATTAGGGATTTATGGAGAGTTTATGTCGGGGCGGCCATGAACCTACGAGTTCGATAGTGCCATTGAGTTAGTAAGAATTAGTAAATATGACTCAGGCAAGAATAAGCCGTTTAAGGGTCCAAAAAGCGACATCATTCGCGTTTTTATCTACAAATGGTGATTTTAAAGGTGTAAGAGTTGACTATTACAAATGCTTTTACACGCTATATATTAGCTTGACCTGTATCTATTTATCTATCTATGTAAAGGAATTTATAACACGATTTTCACCCACTTAGAAATATTTGATCGACTTGAAACTTTGCATACCTATAAAGACCCGTGATAATACAATAATTCATATTTATTTTCTATAATCCTGGCCAGAATCATCAGAAAATTAAAAATAAAAGTGTCTTTTTATCTATGTAACGAAATCTTTGAACACGACTTTCATCCACTTAGAAACATTGGATCAGCTTGAAACTTTGTATACTTGTAAAGGACCCTTGGCAATACAACAATTTCATATTTTGTTTCAAAAATCCTGGCCAGATACATCAGAATATCAAAAAAATATAAACTGGTATAATAGATTGCGGACTTGTCGACTTTTAAGTCACTCGATGTAAGAGCTCAGTTGGTAGAGCGGTAAACTGTAGTGGTATATAATTTCAGTAATCCGTAGGTCGCTGGCTCAAATCCGGCCTGGAGGATTATATTTTTAAGGGTATTTCTTTTAGTTTAAAGTACGATAGTATCGAGTTTAAAGATACTTACTTTTTTATCTTATTCAGTAAAATATTAAAACTAAGAAATAAAAAATAAGTAATAGTTTTTAAAAAATAAAACAACACACTGTTTAGAAAATCGAACTATAAAGTGAATAAATAGTAGCTTTAAAAAACTAAAACAACACGCTTTATTAGGAAACAGAAAAAATGAAAAGTAATTTTAATTTCCAACACTCTTGGGATAAAATTAAAGTGGTCAACAAAAAAATCATCTCCAACATATATAGATTAAAACTAGAGTTATCAACAAAAAGAAAATAATTTTACCATCAATATAGTGGGGTGCTCTATATCAATTAATATTTTTGATAATAAACAGGTATTGGTAAAAGTAAAGTCTCTGAGAAGAAAATGTAAAAATCATAAATAGCACCCCACGCTTTTGAAGGTAAAATTATTTTTTTTGTTGATAACTCTGGTTTTATTCTATACGTGTTGTAGATGATTTTTTTATTGACCACTTTAATTTTATCCCAAGCGTGTTGGAAATTAAAATTATTTTTCATTTTTTTAGTTCGGTTTCCTAATAAATCGCGTTTTGTTATTTAAAACTATTATTTATTATTTTTTTTTAGTTTTAATATTTTAAAGAATAAGATAAAATGTAATTATCTTTAAATTCGATATTATAGTAGTATGAGCTAAAAGTAATACACTATTAAAAAAACCTCCCGGCCGGATGTGAACCAGCGATTACTGATATTATATACCACTAGAGTTTACCGCTCTACCAACTGAACTCTTACAACGATTGAGTAAAAGTCGACAAGTCCGCAACCTATTATACCAGTTTTCATTTTTTTATTTTCTAATGATTTTGGCCAGGATTTTAGAATGAACATATGAAATTATTGTATTGTCAGGGGTCCTTTACAAGTATACAAAGTTTTAAGTCGATCCAATGTTCCTATGTGGGTGAAAATCGTGTTCAAAGATTCCGTTACATAAATACAAAGACACGTTTTTTTTTATTTTCTGATGATTCAGGCCAGGATTTTAGAAAATAAATATGACATTATTGTATTGGCACGGGTCCTTTACAAGTATACAAGGTTTCAAGTCGATGCAATGTTTCTAAGTGGGTGAAAATCGTGTTAAAAATTCCGTTACATTGATACAAAGACACTTTTTTTCTTATGATTCTGGCCAGGATACAAAGTTTGAAGTCGATCCAATGATGTTAAGTGGGTGAAAATCCCGTTGAAAGATTCCGTTACATAGATAGATAGATAGATAGATAGGTATGTATGTAGATAGGTAGATAGATACAGGTCAAGCTAATATATAGCGTGTAAAAACAATTTTAATTTCCAGCACGCCTGGGATAAAATTAAAGTGGTCAACAAAAAAAAATCATCTCCAACACATATACAATAAAACTAGAGTTATCAATATAAAGAATAAAATTTTACCATCAAAAGCGTGGGGTGCTTTTTTAGATTTTTCATGTTCTTCTTAGAGACTTTACTTTTACCAATGTCTGTTTATTATCAAATATTGATATAGAGCACCCCACGCTTTTGATGGTAAAATTATTTTCTTTTTCTTCATAACTCTAGTCTTATTCTATATGTGTTGGAATTGTTTTTTCTTTGTTGGCCACTTTAATTTTATCCCAAGCGTGTTGCAAATTAAAATTATTTTTCATTTTTATAGTTCGGTTTTCTAACAAAGCGTGTTGTTTTAGTTTTTTAAAATTATTATTTATTTGTCTATGTTCATCCCGGGAATCTCCTGAACATTGTGCAAGAACGATCGGATGAACGGTATGGCAGTACATAAAACACGAACAAGCAAACAGACAAACATTAATTACATGCTTTATATTAGCTTGACCTGTATCTATCTCTCTATGTACCGGAATATTTCAACACGATGTTCACCCACTTCGAAACATTGGATCGACTTGAAACTTTGTATACTTGTAAAGGACCATTGACAATACAATAAATTCATAAATGTTTTCTAAGATCCAGGCCGGAATAATCTGGACACCAAAAAAATTAAGACCGGTATAGTAGGTTGCGGACTTATCGACTTTTTATTCTATCATTGTAAGAATTATTATTAATATTATATCCTCTAGTAGCCCAGTTCGTAGAGCGGCGGATTGCAGTTGTATATAATTTCAGTAATCCATAAGTCGTTTGGTTCAAATCCGGCCCGGTAGATTTTTTCGTAGAGTATTAATTTTAGCTCATGCTACGATAATATCGAATTTAAAGATATTTACATTTTTATCTTTTACAGAGTAAAATATTAATGACAATTTTGTAAACTTACCACATTGTAATTTATCCAAAAAAATATGAGAAGTATTCGATGGACTGTAACTGTTTATCTATATTAACATATTGAAAAATATTATAGATAATAGTAATTAAAAAAAGAAGAATAATATTCGTGCCTAGACACTAAAAATATCGTAAGCAATTAAATACTGAACTTGTACTGCACTCTTACACCTACATTATAATTCTACACCTTAACTTTGTTTTATCTTTTAAATACAACTAACTTACCTTGTGTTATAGCGAAATTTAACGCACGATGGGATTTCGGTTTATGACAAACAATTAAACTAAAAATTCAAAAAAAAAAAAAGTTTAAAATACTGAAATAACACGCTTTATTAGAAAATCGTACTAAAAATAAAAAAATAATAGTTTTAAAAAACTAAAACAACATGCTTTATTAGAAAACCGAACTATAAAATGAAAAATAATTTTAATTTCCAACACCCTTGGGATAAAATTAAAGTGGTCAACAAAAAATCATCTCCAACACATCTAGAATAAAACTAGAGTTATCTAAAAAAATAATTTTACCGTCAAAAGCGTGGGATGTTTTTTTTTATGTTTCTTACGTTTTCGCCTTAGAGACTTTACTTTTAACAATATCTGTTTATTATCAAATATATTAATTGATATAGAGATCCCACGCATTTGATGGTAAAATTATTTTTTTTGTAGATAACTCTAGTTTTATTCTAGATGTGGATATTATTTTTTTGTTGACCACTTAAATTTGATCCCAGGCGTGTTGGAAATTAATATTAATTTTCATTTTTAGTTCGGTTTTCTAATAAAGCGTGTTGTTTTAGTTTTTAATACTATTATTTATCCTTTATTAAAATACAGAATGATCTGATATCTAGGAGCTACATAGTTCATATGTATGTAGGTAAATGAAACGAAAATCAAATTGCGTTTTGTATCTTTCATTCTATTTTACACGCTTTATATTAGCTTGACCTCTATCTGTCTATCTATGTAACGGACCTGTATCTATGTAACGGAATCTTTTGAACACTATTTTCACCCACTTATAAACATTGGATCGACTTGAAACTTTGTATACTTGTAAAGGAACCATGACAATACAATAATTTAATAAAATGTTTTCCTAAAATACTGGCCAGAATCATCAGAAAAAAATAATAAAAACCGGTATAATAGGTTGCGGACTTATCGACTTTTTAGTCAATCGTTGAATTAAATTTTCATGGGATTCCGGTTTATGACAAACTAAAGGTAAAAAAATAATAGTTTAAAAAACTAGAACAACACGCTTTATTAGAAAACCCAACTAAAAATATATAATAATTAAAGAAAACTGAAACAACATGCTTTATTAGAAAACCGAAGTAAACATGAAGAATAATTTTAATTTCCAACATGCTTGGGATAAAATTAAAGTGATCAACAAATAATTCATCTACAACATATCTAGAATAAAACTAGAGTTATTTACAAAAAATAATTATTTTACCATCAAAAGCGTCGGGTGCTTTTATGGATATTACGTTTTCTTCTTAGAAACTTTACTTTTACCAATATCTGTTTATTATGAAATATATTAATTGATATAGAGTACCCCACGCTTTCCATGGTAATATTATTTTTTTTGTAGATAACTCTAGTTTTATTCTAGATGTGCTGGAGATGATTTTTTTGTTGACCTCTTTAATTTTATCCCAAGCGTGTTGGAACTTAAAAGTATTTTTAATTTTTTAGTTCGGTTTTCTAATAAAGCGCGTTCTTTTAGTGTTTTTAACTATTATTTATTTCACTTGAAACGGGATAAAATGTAAGCTTGTTAATAAATCGGAATATTGTTTACAGTTTCATTTGAACCTGCTACATTGTGTTAATGTCTTGAGTTTGGTCGCACAGAGTGAAGTTTGTTACACTGTGTGTTGTAATGCAGGTATCTTCAAATAAATTGGTTTGAAAAATCTATTCCCATTTCGAAGAACATTAGATTTTAGCAAAATATGTTTTAAGGAATATCTGTGTAATCAGAAACAGTGTTCTGAGTGATGAGTTCGCGCTAATGAACTTAGGATGTGCTCTGTGAGCAACTCGTATCTTTATACATAGAACTGTATTACGGGACATGAGGTGGCGTTACTCAGAATTTGTAGGAAACATATTACGCCTGATTTAGCTCCCACATTAGCTGTCATACCAGCGTCACTGGACACCCATACAAACAGAATATGACTATTTTCAAAATAACATTTGTTTAAATTGTTTTGTACAGGTTGTAGCCTGTTGGCTGATCGCTATATATATTTCCCGTGTGGGGTTGGCAGTCTCCCATCGGGCGCCTCCCCAGGTGGGATAGGGGAACGCTCACCAGATATGGCGGGTACTGGGGAAATAAAATATTATAGCCTATTATTACTTCAAAATTTTGTTTTTATTTTAGAGATGTTATTAAGAGTTTGTTTATCTTTAATGTTTATCGTTGGCGGAGTTTCTTTTATAACTTTAGCTGCTTCATATCTAACATAATAAATAATACTGAAATAATGATGAAAGCCCTTCCAAAAATTCATAAAGACAGCATTCCCATAAGACCAATTGTTGATTGCATGAATTCTCCTAACTATACAATTTCTAAATTAATAGCTCAGAAAATGAAATATGTTGTCAAACTTGAAAAATCGTTATACAATATTAAGAACTCATTTGAACTAGCAGACAAACTACATCATTTAGAAATCAATAGAAACACTGAAATGACGTCATTCGACATAAAAAACCTCTACACAAATATCCCGATAAACGAAACAGCAAACATAATAAGACAAAAACTAACAGACAGTAAACTTGAAGAAAACTATATCAATCAGTTAAATAAATTAATAACAACAACAATAAAACAAAATTACTTGCAATTTAACGATGAACTTTTTATTCAAGAAGACGGGATCCCGATGGGGAGTCCTACATCCGGAATAATGGCCGAAATCTTACTACAAGAACTGGAAAATAAACATTTTTAGGAACTAATACGCAAATTTAACATAAAAATGAGAGTACGATATGTCGATGACGTACTAGTAATATACGAAAATGAAAATAGAAAAGAAAAATAAATATTACAAGACTTAAATAACATGCATGAAAAAAAACATTTCACCGAAGAAATAGAAGTTAATAATAGTATAAACTACTTAGATTTGTCTATAACCAAAAATCTACACACCAATAAACTAGAAATCGGCATCTACCGGAAACCTACAAACAATGATCTGGCCATAAACAAAAAATCATTTTCAACAAAAAATAAGTACATTTAACAGCTTTAATCAATAGAATGTTAAACTTCCATTAAGCAAAGACAATTATATTCAAGAACTCAACTACATTAAATATATGACAAAAACCAATGGCTACAATGAAGAAATCAATGATAACCTCGTAAATAAACAAAAAAAGAAAGATCAATATTACCAACATAACTAAACTAGAAAAAGAATCTGATAATTATAAGAAAACATGGATAACACTTACATATACAGGAAAAGAAACGACGAAATTAGTAATACACTAAAGAAAGCCGTTAAAAACGTAAAAATAGCATACAGAACTAATAACAAATTGAACAACCTAATAAACGATAACACTGAAGATAATAACATTTTCAACAGCAAAGGAGTATATAAATTTACATATAAGGACTGCAACAAATTTGATATAGGAAGAACAAACAGAAGTTTTAACATCAGATTTAAAGAACATTTTCGAGACTTTATTCACGGAGAAGGAAAATCAAGCTATGCAAACACGTTACCATGAGGGACATCGCAAGTTAAATATTGAAAACATCCTAATAGTAATGCACAGAGAAAATCATCCAGCGAAGATAAATGAAGAGATGGAAATCATGAAAGCAGCTCACAACGACGACAATCTGATAAACGAAAACGAACCCAATACATGTAACCGCGTATACCAGATCATAATTGAAACACCAATTTTGAATTCTGGCGATGATGTGACAAGTCCCGAAAGCGCTATAGTTAAATAATTAATTATATTGAGGAGACGGACCTTTCAGGTGAATATTCCATAATTTTATATTTTAATTTTGAATAATACCTCAACGGAACACACCATGAATCTTATAAAAATTGATTATGCACCAGTCAGGCTAAAATTAAACACAAATAATCTAACCTCAAAATGACACTTCACAAAACGATCGCTAATATGTATATCAATAAAGAATGCTTAAAACACAAAATAATACGTAACTACGCTAAAATAAAAATAAAAAACAGACATAATACAGCAACAAAAATAAAAAATCAGGCCGAAATCAACTGGATAAAAAATAAAATCAGATTCTTACTCATAAAGAAGGATACATCAACAATCAGCTAATACTACTACACACAAGAAGCCACTGTGCTCTTTGGCAAAAGTTGGACAACCATAGAAAACCAAATTCAAGAAAAAATTAATAATAATATGTATTATCGCCTCACTATGATGCTTAACAATCGACTCGCTTTGTTTTTCCGCAGCTGTTGTATGTTATTGAAATGCAAAGATCCCGAGTACGGCTACTACGACGATGTTGCCACATTGCTTTTCTTCCCTCAGTTTCAATTAAAACATGGAACGTGGACCAGTCGATCCAGATATGCAATTGTATACCTTAATTAATTGTTATAATTATCGGTGATTTATTGTGATATGTAGCTCGAACAATACAACATATCTACATATTTGTTTAATAAGTGATTTCAACATGTGGCAGCCATGGGAAAGTATTTCAGATCCAATGGATAATGTGGCACAAGAGGAAGAACCTCTTAATAGTTCAAGGAACAATAAATGACATTGACATACTCTTAGTAGGCGTCGTCAGCAGTTGGTTTGTAATTAATGTCTTCTTCACTTCCTGGTCCGAGTTTCCATTGTGAAGAATACGAGTATGTGTTTTCCTCTCATCGCGGTACCAACGCTATGCAGAGTAGACCATTGGTGGGGCTGCAACCTCAAAGCTTTGGATCCAGCTCCTGGATGTACTAACCCCATCTAGAGGGTTGCCACTTCCGCCAACCTATTAAAAATTAGTTTCCCAGAGCATGGGTCTCTTATCATCCCAGAGAAAGGACCCACTCTTCCCATCAGTCCTTCGACCCAAATCGCCGAAGGGATTCTATACCACAACCTTGATTTGGGTTACTCGGATTAGCATCCCAGAGAAAGGACCCCCTCTTCCCATCAGTCCTCCAACCCAAATCGCCGAAGGGATTCTATACCACAACCTTGATTTGGGTTACTCGGATTAGCAGGTCCAACTCGAGCAGGTTCGGAAAGGAGTTGATATGCAGAGGCTGTGTGTTTGCAATGGAAACTATATTGCGCATGCATACCCTTGAACCCTCTAATTAATGTTTATGATTATATTAAAGAAAACAATCTCGGAAAAGGGTCTCTTAGATGAACTTTGCTATTCTTCCCTCAGTTTAAATTAAAACTCGGAACGATGTGTAGCATTCGATCCAATTATAAAATAGTATACCGTAATTATTTTTTATAATTATCAGTGATTCCCTCCATGGTATCTTTACCTTGTCGTGGTGGAGTGCCTTGCGTGCTTAAATGATCCTAAGAGCTATGCCGGCGGTAGCATTGCTGCCGATAGGGTTACCCATGCCGGACTGGTCGAAGGTGATAAGCCAGACAAAATAAGTACCTTGGTCGAAACAGTGACGATATTGCACCGTAAAAATACAACCGTCAAGAAATGCGGATATGGGTTCTACTGGGGTAACATTTTCTGGAGGTCCGGGCGGGGACTACTTCAGGGAACCCATGCCAAAGGCTCAAACACAGGGACATGTTCCTAGGAACATGGAATGTTAGGACTTTATACAATAGCGGGACACTAGAGATATTAACGCGGGAATTAGATAAATCGCCGTTGGATATAGTCGCTTTACAGGAAGTTAGGTGGCCAGGAGAAGGTAGTCAGGAATCAGGAAGCTTTGCATTATACTATGGGGGTGCAGAAAGACCTGCATTTGGAACGGGCTTTTTAGTCAGAAGGAGGATCCTATCCGCTATCCGAGATATTAAGATTGTTAGTGATAGGATATCATACATAATTCTAAAGGGAAAACAACATTATTTTATAATTGCAAATGTACATGCCCCCACAGAAGATAAAGATGACAAGATCAAGGATGAGTTCTATGACGAATTAGAATGCTTATTTGATAACCTTTCACGATATCATAAGAAAATTGTCATAGGAGATTTTAATGCAAAAGTGGGGCGGACCAACAATAGGCAAATTCAGTCTTCATGAAGATAGTAACGACAACGGCGTTAGATTAGTTACATTTGCCACATCAAAAAATCTCAATGTTAAGAGCACAACATTTCAGCACAAGGATATTCATAAATACACTTGGACGTCTCCAGATGGAGAAACTCGGAACCAGATAAATCATGTATTAGCGGATAAACGCTGGCACAGTAGCGTCATTGATGTTAGATCAGTTACAGGGACAGGCTGCAATTCGGACATCATGTGCTCAGAGTGAAAATCAGACAACGGCTATCGCTTATGACAGGAACAAACGCTAAAGATAATTGTGTAAGATATGAATTAAAAAACTTGAAAAATGATGAAATGCGGCAAGAATATCAAATCAAAATTGCTAATAGATTTGAAATACTGGAATCTTCAGATGACAATGTGGCAAACGAAGAAGAAACTGATATAAATAAAGAATGGGAGGCTATAAGATATACTATTAAATGGTCAGCATCAGAAAGCATTGGTTGTTTAAAAAAGAGGCAAAACAAGAAATGAATTGATGAGGAATGTGCCGACATTGTAAAGAAAAGAAAGCTAGCAAACATTAAATTGTTACACGAGCCAAATGAGGTAAATTTAGAGCAATTGGGTACTGTTAGACGGGAAACCACCAAGTTACTAAAGAGTAAAAAGATGGAATATTTGAGAGAGAAGATTAATGATCTTGAAATGAATGCAAAAAATAGGAACATTAGAGAATTATATCAGGGAATTAGAATAGAGAAGAAAGGATTTCATTCTAGAACAAACATAATTCGGAATGAAAATGGGGATATGATTGCAGATTCTAGGAGTATACTAAATAGATGGGAAAGTTACTTTAATCAGCTATTAAATGTACATACAGAACAGGACATTGAGGAGGATAAGTTACAGACAGCAGAAATGTTAGTCTCAGAACCAAGTTCATTAGAGGTTGAAATGGCGACTGAAAAATTGAAGATATATAAAGCATCAGGTTCAGATGAGATCCCAACAGAACTGATAAAATCAGGAGGAGAAAAATTGATGGTTACACGAGCGTTGGTTGCTTAGTATGATTTGGGAAAAGAAGGTCTTCCAGATGAATGGAAGGAATCAATCATCGTACCAATTTATAAGAAAGGAGATAAAACTGATTGCAACAACTACAGGGGCATCTCATTACATTCAACTTCGTACAAAATTCTAACAAATATATTAATAAGCAGACTTACTCCCTATATTGATGACATTCTAGGAGATCATCAATGTGCATTTAGAAGAAACAGGTCTTCAACAGATAAGATTGTTAGTATAAGACAGATTTTAGTAAAGAAATGCGAATATAATGGTACTCTACATCAACTATATGTAGACTTCAAAAAGCATATGATGCAATTAAGAGGGAGAAGTTATATAGTATCCTGCTGGAGTTCGGAATTCCTAAAAAGTTAGTTAGAATAATACGAATGTGTCTAAATGGCTCAAAGAGTAGGGTGCGCGTAGGCAAACAGTTTTCAGACCCTTTTGAAATTCAGAATGTGTTGAAGCAAGGAGATGCACTATCTCAGAGCATGCCATTAACTCTTTAGAGAATGAGGAAGGCTTACAATTGAATGGTATTAATAAGCTGTTAGTTTATGCTGATGATGTAGTACTACTGGCCGATAGCGAGGAGATACTAAAGGCCAACACGCCCACGCTATTGAGTAAGAATAAGAAATTGGGACTGGAAGTAATTATCGATAAAACTAAATATATGGTCACACGTAGAAATACAGTATATAATGGAAATGGACAGCTAATGACAAATGAGGGAAATTTTGAGGAAGTGGTTGAATTCAAACACCTAGGAACAATAATCATAAATAGGAATGAGAGGCACAAAGAATTTAAACATAGGCTCAATTCTGGAAATGCATGCTATTATGCATTGCAGAGACTTTTGATGCCCCAACTCCTTTCAAGAAACGTTAAGCTGAAAATATATAAAACTATTATTCTACCAGTTATATTATATGGGTGCGAAACATGGACTCTTACTTTAAGGGAGGAAAGGAGATTACGAGTATTTGAGAGTAAAGTTCTTAGGAAAATTTTTGGATCAAAGAGAGATGAACAGACAGGTGAATGGAGAAGACTACATAACAATGAACTACATGGTTTTTATAGGAAGCCAGATATAATAAGAAGAGTCAAGTCTCGTAGACTGCGATGGGCAGGACATGTTGCACGTATGGGGAATGGAAGACGTGCATGGAAGCTTCTTGTAGGAAAGCCAGAGGGAAAACGCCCAGTTGGTAGACCAAGAATGAGGTGGGAGAACATTAACTATGACTTGAGGGAAGTAGATTATACAGGCAATGATTGGAAAGCATTAGCTCAGGATAGGGATTTATGGAGAGCTTATGTCCGCGCGGTCATGAACCTATGGGTTCGATAGTGCCAGTGAGTAAGTAAGTAAGTAAGTAATTATCAGTGATTAATTGTGATATGTAGCTCGAATAATAACACAATATCTACATATTATTAGTTTAATATGTAAGAGATTCCAACATATGGCGGTCATGCGAAAATATTTCAGACCGAACAGTTAATAATAATAATAATAATAATAATAATAATAATAATAATAATAATAAAAATAATAGTAATAATAACAGTAATAATAATAATAATAATGATAATAATAATAATAATAATAATAATAATAATAATAATAATAATAATATAACAGTTGTAAATCATATAACAAAGGGATTTACTATTACAAAAGGTTTAAGGCAAGGTTGCAGTTTATCTCCAACTCTATTTAAAATTTATCTGGAAAGAGTACTGAGAGACTGGAAGAAAAAAAGTCAAGAAATGGGCATACCTATCCAAAATACACATGTATATTCATTAAAGTTTGCAGATGACCAGGTATTAATACACAGGACCACGATGACAGAACATATGGACAAAAAATTAAAAGAAGAATATGAAAAATTGGGACATTATATAAACATTGAGAAAACTGAATATCTGTGTATAGGAGAAGAAATGGAAAATATAAATTTCAACAATGGAGAAGAACTAAAACCTAGTATTGAATGCACTTATTTAGGAACAAAATTAGACCATTCAGGCGATAACACAGTGGAAATTAAAAATAGAATCGCACAAACAAAACAAGCAATAAATGCTTTAAACTCTGTTTGGTGAAGCAAAAATATTACAAAAAATAGAAAATTACAAATATATCAAACCATAATTCAGAGCATTTTAACATATGGTGCTGAAGTCTAGCAAATTCCTACCAGGGAAATGAAAAGAATTTTAAGTACAAAAATATATGTTTTAAGAAGATCAGCTGGAAAATCTAGAATGGATAGAATACGAAATAAAGAAATAAGGGAAATTATGGGTGTACAAGAGGAGCCGGACATCATAGACATCTTAGAAGAGAAAAGATTGCAGTGGTATGGTCATGTCAAACGAATGCCAGAGCAAAGATTGCCAAAAATTGTTATGGAATGGATCCCAATGGAAAGGAGGAAGAGAGGAAGACCGAAGAAAACTTGGATAGAAGGGGTACAAGCAGCTATGAATATCAGAGGAATGGAGGAAGATCAATGGATGGACAGAGAGGAATGGCGTTTGGTTTCCGGAAGACGGCGGCAGCTGCCATGATACCGGATGAATAATAATAATAATAATAATAATAATAATAATAATAATAATAATAAGTTAAAATCCCAACTATGGCCAACTCACTGGCTCTGTCGAACCTGTAGGTTCATGACCGCGCGGACATAACTCTCCACAAATCCCTATCCTGAGATAATGCTTTCCAATCATCCCCTGTATAATCTACTTCTCTCAAATCATGGATAATGTTATTCTCCCACCTCATTGTTGGTCTACAACTGGGCGTTTTCCCTCTGATTTCCTACCAGAAGTTTCCATACACCTCTTAAATCGCACATGTGCAACATGTCCTACCCATCGTAGCCTACAAGACTTAATGGTTCTTATTATATCTGGCTTCTTATACATATCATGTAGCTCACTAGTATGTAGTTTTCTTCATTCACTTGTCTGTTCACCTCTTTTTTATCCAAAAATTTTCCTAAGAACTTTATTCTCAAATACTCGTAATCTTCTTCCCCCCTTAAAGTAAGAGTCCATGTTTCTCATCCATATAATATAACTGGGAGAATAACTGTTTTATATATTTTCAGCTTAACTTTTTTTTAAAGGAGCTGGGAAGACATGAGTCCCTGTACAATAGCAAGCATTTCCAGAATTGAGCCTATGTTTAATTACTTTGTGCATCTCATTCCTATTTGTAGTTATTATTCCTAGATATTTGAAATCAGCCACTTCTTCAAAATTTTTTCGTTTGTCATTAGATGTCCATTTCCATTATATCACGTATTTCTATGCGTGAACATATATTTAGTTTTATTGATGTTTACTTCCAGTCCCAATTTCTTAGTGACCCTTAGTATCTCCTCGTTATCGCTCAATAATACTACATCCATCCATCCATAGTAATTCTGCCCGAAGGCAGGTCCTTCACTGAAATCAAGCATTTTCATTCTATGCTTGCAGCCTTACTAGGTAATTGTAGGTGTGGTAGCTTCCAGTTCCTTTCCACCCCGGTGAAAGATGATGGTGATAATAAGGATGATGATGATGGCCATTTGATTTCGGGGACCATTTGGGCCTTAAATTTGTTTTACAGGTGAGGAAAAACCCCGATAAAAACCTCACCCAGAAAAACTGTCCCGATCGGGGATCGAACCCAATACTACATCATTAGCATAAAAATAAATGCATATATAATTTTAATATTAAAAGTTAAACAATACCAAATAATAACATAAAATTAAATAATAACATAAATAACCAATGTCTTCTGTCCTTGTGTAATAAACGTTCATAGCCCTATGAGAAACGTGACAACACCGCATGTCAAATATTGCCGCGCGGCACCCGCTTCTATGTAAACTATTAACCATCAGGGTGGGGCTATAATACAATAAATATGAAACTATAAACAAGAAGCTAACTAAATTAAAAGCCATGCAACACAACACAAATCTAAAACATAACAGTAAATCATACAATTTTGAGGACAAAAGAATTGCAAACCTTACAAAAATAAAATTCATTAAACAGGAAACAGACTTACTAGAAAAGGGATACAAATTGAATGTAATGAAAGCCCTTCCAAAAATACATAAAGACAACATTCCCATAAGACCAGTTGTTAATTGCATGAATGCTCCTAACTATAAAATTTCTAAATTAATAGCTCAGAAAATGAAAAATGTTGTCAAACTTGAAAATCGTTATACAATATTAAGAACTCATTTGAACTAGCAGACAAACTACATAATTTAGAAATCAATAGAAGCACTGAAATGACGTCATTCGACATAAAAAACCTCTACACAAATATCCCGATAAACGAAACAGCAAACATAATAAGACAAAAACTAACAGACAGTAAACTTGAAGAAAACTATATCAATCAGTTAAATAAATTAATAACAACAACAATAAAACAAAATTACTTGCAATTTAACGATGAACTTTTTATTCAAGAAGACGGGATCCCGATGGGGAGTCCTACATCCGGAATAATGGCCGAAATCTTACTACAAGAACTGGAAAATAAACATTTTGAGGAACTAATACGCAAATTTAACATAAAAATGAGAGTACGATATGTCGATGACGTACTAGTAATATACGAAAATGAAAATAGAAAAGAAAAATAAATATTACAAGACTTAAATAACATGCATGAAAAAAAACATTTCACCGAAGAAATAGAAGTTAATAATAGTATAAACTACTTAGATTTGTCTATAACCAAAAATCTACACAACAATAAACTAGAAATCGGCATCTACCGGAAACCAACAAACAATGATCTGGCCATAAACAAAAAATCATTTTCAACAAAAAATAAGTACATTTAACAGCTTAATCAATAGAATGTGCAGCAGAAATAATTGCACTAATTAATTTTATTATTAAACATGATTATTAAATATGTAGTTACACTGTCCAAAAAAGGTTTCGTGAGAATCTTTTACTTAATCTGTTACGCTTGAGTTAACGCTAGGAAAACATTTCTGTCTCTGTATCTGAAGTTTTTGAAGACGGACACATGTAAGTTTAAATGGTTTTACAGCCGGAACGAATTGTTTCTCTAGTAAAACGGTCTCACAGCTGGAATCAGAAAATGTCCCTTGTCCGGCTCTGGAAGTCATCCTTCCAGAGAGATAAATGATGGTCAGACTTCGGTGTCGAAGACCACTAGACCGCCTTTTGAGATGGCGACAGTAGCCCAAAAACTATGTCCATGTTTTCTGCCTAAATTAATGATCAATTTCCGCCTTCGTTAGCCAACTTCTCACCAGCCGTATGAAAAACACACCCTGGAAATACATGGACCAATGATTTTCCCGAGATTCTGGTTTAAATAGAGTGGGAACCTGAATGTCCAATCAGCGTCCATAAGTAAATATTATTCTGTGAGTAAGGCGTTTTTTATATATGAAAATATTGGTTTTGTAAATTGTGTTTTAAGGGCTGAGTATGGATATTGGAATAGATCGCAAGAGCAGTCTGCTCCGGGAAGGATTCCCGAGAGGAGCAAAATTAACATAAGACTCCCACGCAGAATTAATTGTTTGAGTTCCGCGGCAGTGCGGACTCATATATTTCGCCGGTCACAGGCAAGCGACCTATTATAATGTGTTAGGCCAATTACGGCAAGATTTAAAACTTAATTTTAAAACCATCAGTGTGCTTATCGCATTATAGGCGAACGTGTAATATTCAGGTGTTATATCAACATAATAATTTACTACTGTTCGAGTGAAGATCAATATTTAACAGTGTATTAAATCGCGATAGATTCGCCTTAATATTAATAAAATTGGTCCGGTGTCGACCTCCATTAGCTCTTGACATTATTCCGAAGTAAAAATCCCGGAATATATCCATATATATCCATACTCGGGATAGGGTATGTGAGAAATGTAACAGTTGATCGCCTGTGCTACATCTTTAATTAATAAAGATATATCTTCAAGAAATGTAAGCCTCCTGATTGTACTCAGTGTCCTTAGTTCGCTCGTCGCCTTATTCCCAAGGTGATAATCCACAACCCTGAGAGTATTATAGTCCTTGCCTTCCCAGGCACCACAGCCCTTAAACGTTCCCGTTACAAATGTTAAAACTTCCATTAAGCAAAGACAAGTATATTCAATAACTCAACTACGTTAAATATATGACAAAAACCAATTGTTATAATGAAGAAATCATAGATAAATTCGTAAATAAATAAAAAAAATAACAATATTACCAACATAACTAAACTAGAAAAAGAATCTGATAATAACAAGAAAACATGGATAGAACTTACATATAGAGGAAAAGAAACGTCAAAATTAGCCAATACACTAAAGAAAGCAGATAAAAACGTAAAAATAGCATACAGAACTAATAACAAATTGAACAACATAGTAAACGATAACATTGAAGAAAATAACATTTTCAACAGCAAAGGAGTATATAAATTGACATATAAGACTGGAACAAATTTGATATAGGAAGAACAAACAGAAGTTTTAACATCAGATTTAAAGAACATTTTCGAGACTTTATTCACGGAGAAGGAAAATCAAGCTATGCAAAACACGTTATCCATGAGGGACATCGAATGTTAAATATTGAAAACACCCTAACAGTAATGCACAGAGAAAATCATCCAGGGAAGATAAACGTACTCGAAGAGATGGAAATCATGAAAGCAGCTCACAACATCGACAATCTGATAAACGAAAACGAACCCAATACATGTAACCGCCTCTACCAGATCTTCAGTGAACACACTAATTTTTAATCCTGGCGATGATGTGACAAGTCCAGAAAGCGCTATAGTTAAACAATTAATTAAGTTAAGGAGACGGATCTTTTAGGTGAATATTCCATAATTTTATATTTTACTTTTGAATAATACCTCAATGGAACACATCGTGAATCTTATAAAAGTTAACAGAGATATATATTTGCTTTTCGGGGATTTAACCAAGGCATATGATAGTATTCCTCAAAAAATTTTATGGGAGACTTTAGACAATTATAACGTTACCAAAAAAATTAAAGGAACTATAAACTCATTGTACAAAGGATCTACTTTGAAAATAAAAATTGGAAATCATATATCAGAAGGATTTACTATTTCAAAAGGTTTAAGGCAGGGTTGCAGTTTATTTCCAACTCTATTCAAAATTTATCTCGAAAGAGTACTAAGAGACTGGAGGGGAAAAGATGTCAAAACATGGGCATACTCATCCAAAATACACATGTATATTCACTAAATTTTGCAGATGACCAGGTGTTAATAGCACAAGACCACGATGACATAGAATATATGGCTAAAAAACTAAAAGAAGAATATGAAAAATGGGGATCTTATATAAACATTGAGAAAACTGAATACCTATGTATAGGAGAAGAAATGGAAAATATAAATTTGAACAACGGAGAAGAACCAAAACTTTGTATTGAATGCACTTGTTTAGGAACAAAATTAGACAATTCATCCGATAACACAGTGGAAATTAAAAATAGAATCGCTCAAACAAAACAAGCAATAAATGCTTTAAACGCTGTTTGGTGGAGCAAAAATATTTCAAAAAATAGAAAATTGCAAATATATCAAACCATAATTCAGAGTATTTTAACATATGGTGCTGAGGTTTAGCAAATTCATGCCAGGGAAACGAAAAGAATTTTAAGTACAGAAATGGATGTTTTAAGAACATCAGCTGAAAAATCTAGAATGGATAGAATACGAAATTATGAAATAAGGGAAATTATGGGTGTAGAAGACGAACCAGACATAATTGGCATTATAGAAAAGAAAATATTACAGTGGTATGGCCATGTCAAAATAATGCCAGAGCAAATATTGCCTAAAATCGTTATGAAACGAATCCCAATGGAAAGGAGGAAAGAGGAAGACCGAAGAAAACTTGGATAGAAGGAGTACAAGCAGCTATGAATATCAGAGGATTGGAGAAAGTTCAAAGGAATGGCGTTAGGTTTCCGGAAGACGGCGGCAGCTTCTATGGCACCGGATGATATATATATATATATATATATATATATGTTATAATTAAATGTTTAACATTGAGCAACTTACTCCCTTTATTCTTGACATTCTAGGAGATCATCAATGTGCATTTAGAAGAAACAGGTCTACAACAGATCAGATTTTTAGTATAAGACAGATTTTAGAAAAGAAATGGGAATATAATGGTACTGTACAAGAACTGTATGTAGACTTCAAAAAAGCATATGATTCAATTAAGAGGGAGAAGTTATATAGTATCCTGCTGGAATTCGGAATTCCTAAAAAGTTAGTTAGACTTATACGAATGTGTCTAAATGGCTAAACGAGTAGGGTGCGTGTAGGCAAACAGTTTTCAGACAATTTTGAAATCCAGAATGGGTTGAAGCAAGGAGATGCACTATCTCCTCTACTATTTAATTTTGTACTAGAGCATGCCATTAAATCTTTAGAGAATGAGGAAGGCTTACAACTGAATGGTATTAATAAGCTGTTAGTTTATGCTGATGATGTAGTACTACTGGCCGATAGCAAGGAGATACTAAAGGCCAACACGCACACACTATTGAGTAACACTAAGAAATTAGGACTGGAAGTAAATATCAGTAAAAGTAAATATATGGTCACACGTAGAAATACATTATATAATGGAAATGGACAGCTAATGACAAATGAGGGAAATTTTGAGGAATTGGTTGAATTCAAATACCTAGGAACAATAATCACAAATAGGAATGAGATGCATAAAGAAATTAAACATAGGCTCAATTCTGGAAATGCGTGCTATTATGCATTGCAGAGACTCTTGATGTCCCAACTCCTTTCAAAAAACGTTAAGCTGAAAATATATAAAACTATTATTCTACCAGTTATATTATATGGGTGCGAAACATGGACTCTTACTTTAAGGGAGGAAAGGAGATTACGAGTATTTGAGAATAAAGTACTTAGGAAAATTTTTGGACCAAAGAGAGATGAACAGACAGGTGAATGGAGAAGACTACATAACAATGAACTACATGGTCTTTATAGGAACCCAGATATAATAAGACAGTTAAGTCCCGTAGACTGCGATGGGCAGGACATGTTGCGCGTATGGGGAATGAAAGACGTGCATGGAAACTTCTTGTAGGAAAGCCAGAGGGAAAACGCCCAGTTGGTAGACCAAGAATGAGGTGGGAGAACAACATTCACTATGATTTGAGGGAAGTAGATTATACAGGGAATGATTGGAAAGCATTAGCTCAGGATAGGGACGTATGGAGAGCTTATGTCCGTGCGGCCATGAACCTACGAGTTCGATAGTGCCAGTGAGTAAGTAAGTTAACATTGAGCAATGCAAGCTTAATATGGTATGATAAGAAAAATAAATGCCTGGACGGGATTCGAACCCGGATCTCTGAGTCTGTACCTCAGCGTGATATCCATTACACCACCAGGCGAATCCAACTCAAACACTTATTTGTCTTATTTATGTATTATATTCTCCATTATTACTAGATGTCGCGAGAACTCGGTCTTCACTGCCATCTAGTAGCTGACTATAACAAGTAAGCAAATTAAAGAGAATATTTTTACTTTATAGCAGTGGCGCTTCATAGATGTTATAATTAAATGTTTAACATTGAGCAATGCAAGCTTAATATGGTATGATAAGAAAAATAAATGCCTGGACGGGATTCGAACCCGGATCTAATATTATCTTTAATTTGCTTACTTGTTATAGTCAGCTACTAGACGGCAGTGAAGACAGAGTTCTCGCGACATCTAGTAATAGTGGAGAATATTAAACATATATAAGAAAAAAATAAGTGTTTGAATTGGGTTTGCCTGGTGGTATAATGGATATCACGCTGAGATACAGACTCAGAGATCCGGGTTCGAATTCCGTCCAGGCATTTATTTTTCTTATTATACCATATATATATATGGGTTTGAACCATTTATATGATTTCTCACTTCCGTGCACGCTACGTAAACATAAATTCCAGGACTTTGCAAATAATGCATGTTTCGGCAATAAATATAAGTATTTCTTTAATAAACAGAGGTATTGTCTTGTCGTCTCAACTCCTTTCCAAAGACGTTAAACTGAAAACATATAAAACGGTTATTCTTCCAGTTATGTGGAAGAGAAACATGGCTTCTTACTTTAAGGGAGGAGAGGAGATTACGAGTATTTGAGAATAAATTTCTGAGGAACATTTTTGGACCGAATAGAGATTAACAGACAGGCGAATGGAGAATATTACATAATAGTGAACTATTTGTTTTTATAGGAAGCCAGATATAATAAAAACAGTTAAGTCTCGAAGACTGCGGTGGCAGGACATGTGGCACGTGTTGAAAATTAAAGAACTCCAAGTTGGTAGACCAAGAAAAAGCTCGGAAAATAAAATTAACCAAGATTTAAGGGAAATGTATTATACAGAGAATGATTGGAAAACATTATGTCAGGATAGGGATGAGTGGAGAGCTTATATCCGCGCGACCATGAACCTACGGGTTCCATAGTGCCATTGAGTTAGTTATTTAAGCAGAGGAATTATTGTTGCAAAAAATGAAGAAGTTAATCCATCTGGTGTTTTGTACCCTCGTTATATGTGATTTATCGTGGAGTATGTTTATTTATTAAATGTTACAGCTTTATGCTTAACAGTATTTATCATATCTAGAGTAGAGTATCCCAACATCAGCTCCTGGTACATATGGAGGTTGGTTTCCGACCTTTTTTTACGTGATTGGCTATATTGCTGACAATTGGAACAGTGTAAGGGTCTCCTTATGTACCGACATTCAGTTGTCATGTGAGCAGGAAAGTAAGGTTAGGATGCACCTCCCTCCCGATGTACTGTACCTGTTGATACATTGTTGTTTTGTTGGTGGATAACAGGTACTGTTCCAGATTTGAAAGCCCTGACAGTTTTATTAAAATTAATATTGTATAATGCTTGTTTTTAATCAGAACGCTTCACAGTTTACCATTCTATTTACTTTGCTCATCTATGTTTATTTTCCAAATACAGTACTTAGTAGGGGGCACGCCGCAGCGTATTTCTTTAAAACAATACGCTACAAGCCGGATGGTAGCGAGTTCAAGACCCGGTCAGGTCAGAACTTTTAAACTGACCTAAAATCTTCTGGACGAAATTCTGAACGCCATGAAGAACACAACCAAGAACAATTTGTTGAGAGACATTCGTAATTTGAGGGGTAATACGAGCATAAAGGTACACTTCATCTATAGTTATTTAAATATATATCTTGTCGCTCGTGGTGACTAGAATGAGAAACATATTCATCATCCTGTATCATGGCAGCTGCTGCCGTCTTCCGGAAACCAAACGCCATTCCTCTACGCCCATCCATTGATCTTCCTCCATTCCTCTGATTGTAACCCTTCTATCCAAGTTTTCTTCGGTCTTCCTCTCTTCCTCATTTCCATTGGGATCCATTCCATAACAATTATTGGCAATCTTTGCTCTGGCATTCCTTTGACATGGCCATACCACTGTAATCTTTTATTTTCTATAATGTCTATGATGTCCGTCTCCTCCGGTACATATTTTTTAAATTGATTTTATTAAACACAATGTGTACATTTAGAGTTTTCACCAGTCTTTAGTAATTTTGGTGAGAGGCTGAGTTCTGCTTTGGCATTTCATTAGGTGGTACCTGGAGCATGGCTCGTCGCAAAGCTTACATCTGCAGTCCTCCTTCGGGTCGTGGTATGACGGATTCTGACATATTTTCCAGTGGAAACCATGCGCGGCGAAGCGTGTGTATAGGTGGCGAAGTTGGAAGTTCGGTCCTTCCCACACTTCGGTTTTCATCGTTTCTGTGTCCATTATTTCCATCGGTATTGCATTGGCTTTTTTTTTGTCTCTCTTTGATGGCGTCTTTATATGCCTGGGTTTCTGGTAGATTGAAGCGAAGCTTGATGTCCTCAATGAAGTAGGATTCATGTGCTATTCTGTAGGCGTAGCTGTTTCTTGTGTACTTTGAGAGTGACAAGGCTCTCTTGAGATATCTGGCTTTGACATTCTCCAATTTCTTGAGTTTTTCGTTGTTAGGTGAATCCAAATTATCTGAATACCGTATGTGGCCGCTGGTGCTACCTCGATTTGGAACAGTGCCATCGCCGTTGGCAGGGACAGTCTCTCAAGCTTGGGGATGTCGAACATCGAATTTATTGCCGCTGTGGTCCTGTCTTGTATATGCATGGTGAACGTGGTTCCAGTGGTCTGCAGCGTCACTCCCAGGTACTTAAAGTTGGGGACTATTTCTAGGGCTGAGTCGCCGCACATAAAGTGGTCATTTTTTGATAATCTCCCTCCTCTTCTGTACTTCATTGCTTTTGTTTTGGAGCTATTTATTTCCATTGAATTTTCTGACGCCCATTTTCTGATATTCTCCATGGCCTCCTGCAGATCTTCAGGACTCTTGGAAAGGATGGCCATGTCATCGGCATACATTAATAGCTTTGTATTTCTTGCGTTT
Source organism: Diploptera punctata (assembly GCA_030220185.1). Classification (NCBI taxonomy): domain Eukaryota; kingdom Metazoa; phylum Arthropoda; class Insecta; order Blattodea; family Blaberidae; genus Diploptera; species Diploptera punctata. The sequence goes on along the minus strand of JASPKZ010003041.1, from coordinate 966,596 downwards.
ATAGCTTGTCCAATATCGGCCGTCATAATGTTAAAGAGGACTGGGCTCAGTGGGTCTCCTTGTAGGACTCCTCGTGTTTGAGCAATTTCTTTTGACGTTGATATGCCATCGTAGATTGCTACATAGTTGGTGCTGAGAATCGATTTTATTGTCTCCAGTTCGCGACTTGACCTGCCCAGTGGGTTCTCCAGCTTGTGGCAAAGTAACGTTCTGTTAATGCTGTCAAATGCTTTTGAATAATCTATGAATATTGCATACAGGGGGGTGTTTGGTTGTGCCATGCTATTTTCTATCTCAACTAGGATTTCTTGTACTGCATGTAAATTCGATCTGCCTGGAGTGAATCCGAATTGATTCGTGGGGATGTTAGCTCGTAATCTTAGCTCGATGCGCTCTAGTATGATTTTGGAGAATAGTTTGAACATTGTGTTCTCCAAAGCGATTCCATGTAACTGTTTGGGTCGTCTTTCCTGCCTTTGCCTTTGTGGAGTACCACTATTATTGTTTTTCTCCATTGCTGTGAGATTGTGCTGTTCGTGAGGCATTCGTTGTATAGGAGGGCTAGCGGTACTGCCAGATCTTTAGACAAGGTTTTCAGGTGTTCCGCGAATATCCCATCCGGACCAGCAGCCTTGTTGTTTTTAGTATTGCTTATGAAGCGGGCTACATCGTCAGGAGTGATTGGGTCGTCGAGTTCCGTTCTTGTATTATGCATGTGCGGCGCTGGATCAACTGCTGTTTCGCCCTTCTCTCCTAGTAGGTTTTTGAAGTGGGTTTCCCATTGCTCCAGATTCACGAGAGGAGTTGGGTGACGTTTCTTGGAAGTCCTAAATATATTATATGACTTAATTTCTGTTTCGGCGATTAGGATTTGTTCTACGTGTAGATCATAGGCTGTCTTCTTTTCTTTTAGTAGGCGTTTGTACTCCCGGCGTTGTTCTGCGTAGTCCGTTAGTGCGATGTTTTCAGGTTTTCTGGCTTCGTGGAGGAGCTGTAGAGTTCTTTGCCTTGATAAGTAACATTCCTCGTCGAACCATGGCTTCGCCGTGCGTGTGGCCCTGGTTACCTTATTGGTGGCCTGTGCGATGTTCTCGGTCAAGGCTGCTGTTGCTCCGTCTAGATTTCCCTGTCTCATCATACTTATTATTGCCGGTATTTCTGCTTTGCTTGCTTGCCATTTTTTTTCGTCGATATGTCGTGATATTTTTGTTCTATGGTTGCAGTTTGGTCTTGGCTGTCTTAGGTAACTCAGCTGGAGTTTAGTTATTACTGGTAGGTGTTTTCTAATTGCATATTTCTCTATTTTGACTTGGGCTTGTCCCTGGCTATCTGTGAAGACCAGGTCGATTGTACTCCTCCCGTTTGGAGCTATATAGGTAAATTCCTGTTCTCAGTTTAGGTGTCGCAGTCTGTAGTCTAGGAGGAAGTCTATTACCGCTTGGGTTTTTTGTTCCACTTATCTATGCGACAGTTGAGGTCTCCCATAAGAATGGTTGGTTTACCGTCTTCTATGTTCTCCAGAGCCCTTCCTAGGTCATCTATGATGCTCTCGGGTTCAGTGTTGGGCGCGAAGTATGCACCAATTATGTTTACTATTCTGGTGGATATCGTTAATGTGTTCTCGGTACAGATGATTCCGTTGAGGGGTTGTAGATGCGATTTTACAAAGCAGCTTAGTCCCCCTGAGGGACGACCTTTATCTCCTTTTTTGGCTGGGGAGTGAATTCCATAAAAGTTGGATATTTCTGTGTCTTCCATGCAGAAAGTTTCTGAGGAAAATAGTATATCATTTTCTTGAAATGTAATTATGGGCATCGCGGTTAATACGGAGTTCAGTCCTTCCACGTTCCATTCCATTATTCTGACGTGGTCATTCGCGTTATTGTTGTTGTTCACCGTTCGTAACGTGCTATCCGGAACACGGGGTCCCCTTTTCGGTACCGCGTTTATTACATTCCTTAAGTTTGCAGGGGTCTGTATTGTTGTTGCTGATTTTGGATTTCCGTTACATATTAAAAGGTTATTTAAGGTTATAAAGAGGGAAAATATAAAAGAAGAAGGTATGGTGAAATGATGGCCTGAGGAGGAATTCATTCAGACGGAGATTCAATTGTCAAGATTGTTGCTTTGATTTAAGAAATATATACAACACCACTAGCATATATTATGTTCATTTTTTATGATATGCTATCATTTTCTTTCTATTTATAAGTAAATAATATTTTAAATACTCATAAAATTCGCAATAAATATCAATAATAAATAACAATAAATAATAGCAATGTAGATAGCCACAAAACGAAATATTAAAATAAGTACTTGGCAAGATTCATCGTCCTCAACTAGATTAAGTTTAAAAAAATAAAAACTGTAGGCGTTTCGAAAATTGGCTTTCATCTTCAGCATTTGACGGATTTATGGTGTATGGTGCGGTAAGAGAGGAGGGCGAGTTGGAGGTACTGCCAGCAACTATTCTCAGTGTTGAAAACGTAATAGTTATTACACGTTGATTTTTTTTATGTACTAGCTCTGTGTTAGTAAATAATGTTGTTTTTTTCACAAGTTTGGAGTGTTCATTATAGAATAGAGTTGTTTTTATAACAATTAATTTTATTATTATCATTAATAAGTAAATGTTTTTGCATGGCTATTAGTCCTCTCCCCCATTACTTCAACGCGTCTTAGGATTCACCAAGAAGGCTACAGTTACAGAACTGGACTATAACTATTGTTGCTACTGTTTGCTTTATTTACTTTAAAATTTCAAGTTCCTACAGTAAGTTTATCTTTGTCGGATTTTAAATGACATACGTATATACTTAGTTTGAAACTCGAGAAACAGAATTATTGACGCATTTTCTCAAGACTTTTTTCGTATTTCTTTATAATAAATATTAGTTTTAAAAAACTAAAACAACACGCTTTATTAGAAAACCGAACTAAAAAAAAAAGAAAAATAATTTTAATTTCCAACACGCTTGTGATAAAATTAAAGCGGTCAACAAAAACATAATATCCAACACACATATAATAATACTAGAGTTATCAACAAAAAGAAAATAATTTTACCATCAAAAGCGTGGAGTGCTCTATATCAATTAATATATTTGGTAATAAATATATATTGGTAAAAAGTAAAGTCTCTAAGAAGAAAATGTAAAAATCATAAAAAGCACCCCACGCTTTTGATTGTAAAATTCTTTTATTTTTGTTGAAAACTCTACTTTTATTCTATATGTGTTGGATATGATTTTGTTTCTGACCGCTTTAATTTTATCACGAGCGAGTTGGAAATTAAATTATTTTTCTTTTTTTTTTAGTTCCGTTTTCTAATAAAGCGTGTTGTTTTGTTTTTAAAACTATTATTTATTTTTATTTTTTAGTTCTAATATATTTATAGAATAAGATAAGAATGTAAATATAGTTAAATTCGGTACTTTTGTAGTATGAGCTAAAGGTAATACTCTTCTAAAAAAATCCTCGCAGCCGGATTTGAACCAGCGACCTATGGATTACCGAAATAATATACCAGGAAAGTCCACCGCTCTACCAACTGAGTTCTTACAACGATTGACCAAAACGTCGACAAGTCCGCAATCTATTATACCAGTTTTCAGTTTTTAGATTTTCTGATAATTCTGGCAAGGATTTTAGAAAGAAAATATGAAATTATTGTATTGTCACGGGTCCCTAACAAGTATACTAAGTTTCAAGTCGATCCAATGTTTCTAAGTGGGTGAAAATCGAATTCAAAGACTCCGTTACATAGATACAAAGACACTTTTTTTATTTTCTGACGATTATGGCCATCATTTTATAAATAAATATGAAATTATTATATTGGCACAGGTCCTTTACAAGTATACAAAGTTTCAAGTCGAGCCAATAATTTTAAGTGGGTGAAAATCGCGTTCAAAGATTCCGTTACGTATATACAAAGACACTTTTTTATTTTTTTTGATGATTCTGACCAGAATTTTAGAACACAAATATTAAATTATAGTATTGTCACGGGTCCTTTACAAGTATACAAAGTTTCAAGTCGATCCACTGTTTCTAAGCGGGTGAAAATCAAGTTCAAAGATTACGTAAATTCAAATACACTTTTTTTTTATGATGATTTTGGCCAGGATTTTAGAAAAAAAATGATTTATTGTATTGTCACGGATCCTTTACAAGTGTACAAAGATTCAAGTCGATCCAATAATTTTAAGTGGGTGAAAATCGCGTTGAAAGATTCCGTTACACACATAGATAGATAGATAAGGTCAAGCTAATATTAAGCGTGTAAAATTGAATTTATTTGTTAAATTTTACCTTAAACTTGACCTAAATTATGTTGAGTAATTGATTCATGTAACTTAGAAACCTATAATTTTGCAGCATGAGAACTAATTAGTGTCATACATTAACATAGAGAACGTGTAGATTTTTACACGCTTTATATTAGCTTGAGCTGCATCTATCTATCTATCTATGTAACAGAATGTTTCAACGCGATTTTCACCCACTTAAAATCATTGGATCGACTTGAAACTTTGTATACTTGTAGAGGACCCGTGACAATACAATAATTTCATATTTATTTTCTAAAATCCTGGCCATAATCATCAGAAAATCAAATAAATAATAGTATTAAAAAACTAAGAGAACACGCTTTATTAGAAAACTAAAAAATGGAAAATAATTTTAATTTCCAATACGCTTGGGATAAAATAAAGTGGTCAACAAAAAAATCATCTCCAACACACATAGAATAAAATTAGAGTTATGAACAAAAAGAAAATAATTTTACCATCAAAAGCGTGGGGTTCTCTATATCAATTAATATATTTGATAATAAACAGATATTGGTAAAAGTAAGCTTTCTAAGAAGAAAATGTAAAAATCATAAAAATCACCCCACGCTTTTGATGGTAAAATTATTTTCTTTTTGTTGATAACTCTAATTTTATTCTATGTGTGTTGGAGATGATTTTTTTGTTGACCACTTTATTTTATCCCAAGCGTATTGGAAATTAAAATTATTTTCCATTTTTTAGTTTTCTAATAAAGCGTGTTCTCTTAGTTTTTTAAAACTATCATTTATTTTTTATTTTTTAGTTTTAATATTTTACAGAATAAGATAAAAATGTAAATATCTTTAAATTCCATACTATTGTAGTATGAGCTAAAAGTAATACTCTTCTATTAAATAAACCCTCCCAGCCGGATTTGAACCAGCGACGTATGGATTACTGAAATTATATACCACTAAGAGTTCACTGCTCTACCAACTGAGCTCTTACAACGATTGACTAAAAACTCGACAAGTCCGCAACCTATTATACCAGTTTTCATTTTTTTTATTTTCGGATGATTGTGGCCAGGATTTTAGAAACAAAATATGAAATTATTCTATTGTCACGGATCCTCTACACGTATACAAAGTTTCAAGTCCATCCAATGTTTCTAAGTGGGCGAAAATCGCGTTGAAAGATTCCGTTACATTAATACAAAAACACGTTTTTTGATTTGCTGATGATTATGGCCAGGATTTTATAAAATAAATATGAAATTATTGTATTGTCACGGGCCCTCTACAAGCATACAAAGTTTCAAGTCAATCCAATGTTTCTAAGTGGGTGAAAATCGCGTTGAAAGATTCCGTTACATTGATACAAAAACACTTTTTTTGATTTTCTGATGATTATAGCCAGGATTTTAGAAAATAAATATGAAATTATTGTATTGTCACGGGTTCTCTAAAAGTATGCAAAGTTTCAAGTCGATCCGATGATTTTAAGTGGTGAAAATCGCGTTGAAAGATTCCGTTACATAGATAGATAGATACGGGTCAAGCTAATATAAAGCGTGTAAAAAAGTGTTTTTGTATCAATGTAACGGAATCATTCAACGCGATTTTCACCCACCTAGAAACATTACATCAACTTGAAACTTTGTATACTTGAAGAGTACCCGTGACAATACAATAATTTCATATTTATTTTCTAAAATCCTGGCCATAATCATCAGAAAATCAAAAAATGTGTTTTTGTATCAATGTAACGGAATCTTTCAACGCGATTTACACCCACTTAGAAACATTGGATCGACTTGAAACTTTGTATACGTGTAGAGAACCCGTGACAATACAATCATTTCATATTTTGTTTCTAAAATCCTGGCCAGAATCATCCGAAAATCAAAAAAATGAAAACTGGTATAATAGGTTGCGGACTTGTCGAGTTTTTAGTCAATCATTTTAAGAGCTCAGTTGGTAGAGCAGTGAACTCTTTGTGGTATATAATTTCAGTAATCCATACGTCGCTGGTTCAAATCCGGCTGGGAGGTTTTTTTTATAGAAGAGTATTACTTTTAGCTCATACTACAATAGTATCGATTTTAAAGGTATTTACATTTTTATCTTATTCTGTAAAATATTAAAACTAAAAAATAAAAAATAAATAATAGTTTTAAAAAACTAAAAGAACACGTTTTATTAGAAAACTAAAAAATGAAAAATAATTTTAATTTCCAATACGCTTGGGATAAAATTAAAGTGGTCAACAAAAAAATCATCTCCAACACATATAGAATAAAACTAGAGTTATCAACAAAAAGAAAATAATTTTACCATCAAAAGCGTGGGGTGTTTTTACACGCTTTATATTAGCTTGACCTGTATCTATCTATCTATCTATCTATCTATCTATCTATCTATCTATCTATCTATCTATCTATCTATCTATCTATCTATGTAACTGAATCTTTCATCGCGTTTTTCACCCACTTAAAATAATTGGATGGACTTGAAATTTTGTATACGTGTAAAGGACCCGTGACAATACAATAATTTCGTATTTATTTTCTAAAATCCTGACCAGAATCATCATAAAATCAAAAAAAGTGTTTTTGTATTTATGTAACGGAATCTTTGAACACGATTTTCACCCACTTAGAAACATGTGATAGACTTGAAACTTTGTATACCTGTAAAGGACCCGTGACAATACAATAATTCCATATTCATTTTCTAAAATCCTGGCCAGAATCATCAGAAAATCAAAAAAAGTGTTGTTGTATTTATGTAACGGAATTTTTGAACACGATTTTCACCCACTTAGAGACATTGGACCGACTTGAAACTTTGTATACTTGTAAAGATCCCGTGACAATACAATAATTTCATATTTATTTTCTAAAATCCTGGCCAGAATCATCATAAAATCAAAAAAAGTGTTTTTGTATTTATGTAACGGAATCTTTGAACACGATTTTCACCCACTTAGAAGCATTGGATCGACTTGCAACTTTGTATACTTGTACAGGACCCATGACACTACAATAATTTCATATTTTATTTCTAAATTCCTGGCCAGAATCATCAGAAAATCAAAAACATTAAAACTGGTATAATAGGTTACGGACTTGTCGACTTTTTAGTCAATCGTTGTCAGAGCTCAGTTGGTAGAGCAGTGAACTAGTGGTATATAATTTTAGTAATCCGTAGGTCGCTGGTTCGAATCCGGCTGGGGAGGATTTTTTTTAGAAGAGTAATAATTTTAGCTCATACTACAATAGTATGGAATTTAAAGATATTTACATTCTTATCTTATTCTGTAAAATATTAAAACTAAAAATATAAAAAATAAATAATAGTTTTAAAAAACTAAAAGAACACGCTTTATTAGAAAACTAAAAAAATGAAAAATAATTTTAATTTCCAATACGCTTGGGATAAAATAAAGTGGTCAACAAAAAATCATCTCCAACACATATAGAATAAAATTAGAGTTATCAACAAAAAGAAAATAATTTTACCATCAAAAGCGTGGGGTGCTCTATATCAATTAATATATTTAATAATAAACAGATATTGGTAAAAGTAAGCTTTCTAAGAAGAAAATGTAAAAATCATAAAAAGCACCCCACGCTTTTGATGGTAAGATTATTTTCTTTTTGTTGATAACTCTAATTTTATTCTATATGTGTTGGAGATGATTTTTTTGTTGACCACTTTATTTTATCCCAAGCGTATTGGAAATTAAAATTATTTTTCATTTTTTTAGTTTTCTAATAAAGCGTGTTCTTTTAGTTTTTTAAAACTATTATTTATTTATGATATTTACATTTTCTTCTTAGAGAGGTTACTTTTACCAATATCTGTTTATTATCAAATATATTGATTGATATAGAGCACCCCACGCTTTTGATGGTAAAATTATTTTCTTTTTGTTGATAACTCTAGTTTTATTCTATATGTGTTGGAGATGATTTTTTTGTTGACCACTTTAATTTTATCCCAAGCGTATTGGAAATTAAAATTATTTTTCATTTTTTAGTGTTCTAATAAAGCGTGTTCTTTTAGTTTTTTAAAACTAATATTTATTAAGTATAAATGTATATAAATAAAATCGATTCTAATTTGACTCCACATTGCGCAAGGCATTTACCCATGCAAATGAGGTGTTCTCTATACTTTGACTTTTGAAAAATCTTATTTTGCTGGGTAATAACAAAATGACTATATATATATATATATATATATATATATTATAATTAAATGTTGACATTAAGCATTGCGGGTCTAATATGACATGAAGATGAAAGTAAACGCCTGAACCGCCGTATTAGCGCTGCATTGCTTGATGTCAAAATTTAATTATGACAAAGAAATAAAGAAGCGTCACTGCTATAAAGTAAAAATTACCTCCAATTTGCCTACTTGTTATAGGAGCCACTAGAGGGCAGTGAGACCGAGTTCCTGCTACCTCTCATGATAGAGAATATATATCCATCCATAGTAATTCTGTCCGAAGGCAGGTCCTTCACTGCACTCATAGCATTTTCATGCTATGCTTGCAGCTTTACTACGGAATTTTAGGTGAGATAGCTTCCCGTTGCTTTACACACCGGTGATGATGATGATGATGATAAGGGTGATGATGATGGCCATATGATTTCGGGGACCGTTTGAGCCTTAAAGATTTCCTGACATTTATCTTACAGGTGAGGAAAATCACCGATAAAAACCTCACCCAGAAAAACTGCCCCGACCGGGATCGAACCCCGGCCCGCTGCGTGACAAGGCAGCACGCTACCTCGAGACCACAGCGGTGGACAGAACATATATATATATATAATATATATATAAAGGAAAAATAAATGTTAGTGCTAGGAGCCTGGAGATCGTATGTAGTACCGCACTGAAAGTATTAATTCAGAGATTCTGGGTTCAAATACCGGTTCAGTCGTTTAATTTTCTTTTCATGTAATTATATATATATATATATATATATATTATATATACTTTTTCTAAAGAGATACATGTAAAATTTAGGAAGCTGCAGTAAATAGAGGTCAATACGAGTCCTAGACTCCATAGACTGATCACTTACACTGTATTGAATATCGCCTACATCAGTGAAATGGTACAAGAAGGCAACGGCTTGGTACGCCTAGGACCCTGAAGGCCTGTTGATAGGCCACGAATTTTAATATACTTCTAAAGACCAAGGAGGCATGATTTTAATGGAGAATAAAAACATATTTTCTAAGTGAATATAAAACAGAACATTTGAGATATTAAAGTTAAATTTGTTATTATGACCAGCATTAATATAAACAACACGTACACTACATATCGTGATATCATATTAACTAATATTTAAACTGAGAAACATATGGTATTGGGCAGTCTACAACTCTCAAGCTGTTCATATTGACAGATGAAATTGAGATATTAATATTTTGTTAAATTCATTTACAGCAGTATTTTCAGTTTTACGTTCAGTGACGTTACAGTGTTATTATGCCATAATTCTTGTTGTCGCTGGGCAAATAGGATATTTTTTATTACGAACTTTTCAAAAAATATATACTTCTTCATTAAACATATTAGGAATAATTTAACGTAAGGTAAGAACCTCGTATTAATTTAAGTAGCAAATTGTATTCAATTTTCTCGTGGGATCTCCTGTTAATATATTCATAACCGCTGTTTTATCTACGAAAACTTAACATTAATTTACAATTTCAGATAACTTGATATTGTGCATGTAATGTGCACTTAGTATGACTTATCATTATCATTCTTTTAATTCACCTAATTTTTGTTACATCACGTAGTCGATGTTGAGGGAATAATGGTTACATGCTCGGCTCTCTTACCAAGATTCTCATATTCAAATCTTGCCACGTTCTATTGATCTTTAGGGTCGTAAAATTCTGAATGTTTTCTTTCTGATCGGAATTAAACATGTGGGTCCTCGTATAAATTTACGGCAAGTAAATGAACTTAGAACTTGAAATAAATAACAGTTTTAAAAAACTAAAAGAACACGCTTTATTAGAAAACTAAAAAAATGAAAAATAATTTTAATTTCCAATACGCTTGGGATAAAATAAAGTGGTCAACAAAAAAAATCATCTCCAACACATATAGAATAAAATTAGAGTTATCAACAAAAAGAAAATAATTTTACCATCAAAAGCGTGGGGTGCTTTTTATGATTTTTACATTTTCTTCTTAGAAAGCTTACTTTTACCAATATCTGTTTATTATCAAATATATTATTGATATAGAGCACCCCACGCTTTTGATGGTAAAATTATTTTCTTTTTGTTGATAACTCTAATTTTATTCTATATGTGTTGGAGATGATTTTTTTGTTGACCACTTTATTTTATCCCAAGCGTATTGGAAATTAAAATTATTTTTCATTTTTTAGTTTCTCTAATAAAGCGTGTTCTTTTAGTTTTTTAAAACTATTATTTATTTTTTTTATTTTTTAGTTTTAATATTTTACAGAATAAGATAAGAATGTAAATATCTTTAAATTCCATACTATTGTAGTATGAGCTAAAATTATTACTCTTCTAAAAAAAAATCCTCCCCAGCCGGATTCGAACCAGCGACCTATGGATTACTAAAATTATATAACCACTAGTTCACCGCTCTACCAACTGAGCTCTGACAACGATTGACTAAAAAGTCGACAAGTCCGTAACCTATTATACCAGTTTTAATGTTTTTGATTTTCTGATGATTCTGGCCAGGAATTTAGAAATAAATAAATATGAAATTATTGTAGTGTCATGGGTCCTTTACAAGTATACAAAGTTGCAAGTCGATTCCAATGCTTCTAAGTGGGTGAAAATCGTGTTCAAAGATTCCGTTACATAAATACAAAAACACTTTTTTTGATTTTATGATGATTCTGGCCAGGATTTTAGAAAATAAATATGAAATTATTGTATTGTCACGGGATCTTTACAAGTATACAAAGTTTCAAGTCGGTCCAATGTCTCTAAGTGGGTGAAAATCGTGTTCAAAAATTCCGTTACATAAATACAAAAACACTTTTTTTGATTTTCTGATGATTCTGGCCAGGATTTTAGAAAATGAATATGGAATTATTGTATTGTCACGGGTCCTTTACAAGTATACAAAGTTTCAAGTCTATCATATGTTTCTAAGTGGGTGAAAATCGTGTTCAAAGATTCCGTTACATAAATACAAAAACACTTTTTTTGATTTTATGATGATTCTGGCCAGGATTTTAGAAAATAAATACGAAATTATTGTATTGTCACGGGTCCTTTACACGTATACAAAATTTCAAGTCGATCCAATTATTTTAAGTGGGTGAAAAACGCGATGAAAGATTCAGTTACATAGATAGATAGATAGATAGATAGATAGATAGATACAGGTCAAGCTAATATAAAGCGTGTAAAAAGAGTAATTTGTTAGTCCTTTCTTGCATTGTTTATAACATTAATTGTTAAAGAGTTTTCATAAATATTAATAATAACAGAATGAATCTTTGTCATGCTATTCTTTTCACCCGACAGTACATACTTGAGTGTGTTTTTACACGCTTTATATTAGTTTGACCTGTATATATCTATATATCTATCTATCTATGTAACGGAATCTTTCAACGCGATTTTCACCCACTTAGAAACATTGGATTGACTTGAAACTTTGTATACTTGTAGAGAACCCGTGACAATACAAAAATTTCATGTTTATTTTCTAAAATCCTGGCCATAATCATCAGAAAATCAAAAAGAGTGTTTCCGTATCAATGTAACGGAATATTTCAACGCGATTTTCGCCCACTTAAAAACTTTGGATCGACTTGAAACTCTGTATACTTGTAGAGGACCCGTGACAATACAATAACTTCATATTTATTTTCTAAAATCCTGGCCATAATCATCAGAAAATCAAAAAAAGTTTTTGTATCAATGTAACGGAATTTTACAACGCGATTTTCACCCACTTAGAATCATTGGATCGACTTGAAACTTTGTATACGTGTAGAGGACCCGTGACAATATAATCATTTCATATTTTGTTTCTAAAATCCTGGCCAGAATCATCCGAAAATCAAAAAAATGAGAAATGTTACAATAGGTTGCGGACTTGTCGAGTTTTTACTCAATCGTTGTAAGAGCTCAGTTGGTAGAGCAGTGAACTCTTAGTGGTATATAATTTCAGTAATCCATACGTCGCTGGTTCAAATCCGGCTGGGTGGGTTTTTTTATAGAAGAGTATTACTTTTAGCTCATACTACAATAGTATCGAATTCAAAGATATTCATATTTTTATCTTATTCTGCAAAATATTAAAACTAAAAAATAAAAATTAATAATAGTTTTTAAAACTAAAAGAACACGCTTTATTAGAAAACTAAAAAATCAAAAATAATTTTAATTTCCAGTACGCTTGGGATAAAATAAAGTGGTCAACAAAAAAACATCTCCAACACATATAGAATAAAATTAGAGTTATCAAAAAAAGAAATTTATTTTACCATCAAAAGCGTGGGGTGATTTTTATGATTTTTACATTTTCTTTTTAGAGAGCTTACGTTTACCAATATCTGTTTATTATCAAATATATTAATTGATATAGAGCACCCCACGCTTTTGATGGTAAAATTAATTTCTTTTTGTTGATAACTCTAATTTTATTCTATATGTGTTCGAGATGATTTTTTGTTGACCACATTATTTTATCCCAAGCGTACTGGAAATTAAAATTATTTTTCATTTTATAGTTTTCTAATAAAGCGTGTTCTTTTAGTTTTTTAAAACTATTATTTATTTCTCATGATTATGACCAGGATTTTAGAAAATAAATATGAAATCATTGCATTGTCACGGGTCCTCTACAGGTATACAAAGTTTCATGTCGATCCAATGTTTCTATGTGGGTGAAAATCGCGTTGAAAGAGTCCGTTACATTGATAAAATAACACTTTTTTGATTTTCTGATGATTATGACCAGGATTTCAGAAAATAAATATGAAATTATTGTATTGTCACGGGTCCACTACACGTATACAAAGGCTCAAGACAATCCATTGTTTCTAAGTGGGTGAAAATCGCGTTGAAAAATTCCGTTACATTGATACAAAAACACTTTTTTTGATTTTCTAATGATTATGGCCAGGATTTTTGAAAATAAATATGAAATTATTGTATTGTCACGGGTCCTCTACAAGTATACGAAGCTTCAAGTCGATCCAATGTTTCTATGTGGGTGAAAATCGCGTTGAAAAATTCCGTCACATTGATACAAAAACACTTTTTTTGATTTTCTGATGACTATGGCCAGGATTTTAGAAAATAAATATGAAATTATTGTATTGTCACGGGTCGTCTACAAGCGTACAACGCTTCAAGTCGATCCAGTGTTATTAAGTGGGTGAAAATCGCGTTGAAAGATTCCGTTACATTGATACAAAAACACTTTTTTTTATTTTCTGATGATTATGGCCAGGATTTTTGAAAATAAATATGAAATAATTGCATTGTCAAGGGTCCTCTACAAGTATACAAAGGTTCAAGTCGATCTAATGTTTCTATGTGGGTGAAAATCGCATTGAAAGATACCGTTACATTGATACAATTTTTTTTTATTATTTTCTGATGATTATGGCCAGGATTTTAGAAAATAAATATGAAATTATTTTATTATCACGGGTTCTGTACAAGTATACAAAGGTTCAAGACGATCCGTTGTTTCTAAGTGGGTGAAAATCGCGTTGAAAAATTCCGTTACATTGATACAAAAGACTTTCTTTTGATTTTCTGATGATTATGGCCAGGATTTTAGAAAATAAATATGAAATAATTGTATTGTCATGGGTCCTCTACAAGTACAAAGGTTCAAGACGATCCAATGTTTCTATGTGGGTGAAAATCGCTTTGAAAAATTCCGTTACATTGATACAAAAACACTTATTTTTTTTCTGATGATTATGGCCAGGAATTTAGAAAATAAATATGAAATTATTGTATTGTCACGGTTCCTCTACAAGTATAAAAAGTTTCAAGTCGGTCCAATGTTTTTATGTGGGTGAAAATCGCGCTAAAAATTCCGTTACATTGATACAATATATAATAGTTTTAAATAAGTAATAGTTTTAAAAAACAAAAACAACACGCTTTATTAGAAAACCGAACTAAAAAAATGAAAAATAATTTTAATTTCCAACATGCTTGGTATAAATAATTTTACCATCAAAAGCGTGGGGTGCTCTTTATAAATTAATATATCTGATAATAAACATATATTGGTAAAAGTAAAGTCTCTAAGAAGAAAATGTAAAAATCATAAAAAGCGCCCCACGCTTTTGATGGTAAAATTATTTATCCCAAGCATGTTGGAAATTAAAATTATTTTTCATTTTTTTAGTTCGGTTTTCTAATAAAGCGTGTTGTTTTAGTTTTTTAAAACTATTACTTATTTTTTATTTTTTAGTTTTAATATTTTACAGAATAAGATGAAATTTGTAAATATCTTTAAATTTGATACTATTGTAAACTTAGTATGGGCTGAAAGTAGTACTCTTCTAAAAAAACCTCCCAGCCGGATTTGAACCAACGACCTATGGTTAACAGAAATTATATACCACTAGAGTGTACCGCTGTACCAACTGAGCTCTTAAAACGATTGACTAAAAAGTCGTCAAGTCCGCAACCTATTATACCAGTTTTAATTTTTTTGATTTTCCGATGATTCTGGACAGGATTCTTGAAACAAAATATGAAATTATTGCATTGTCACGGGTCCTTTACAAGTCCAACACACGTTTCAAGTCGATCCAATGTTCTCTACGTGGGTGAAAATCGTGTTCAGATATTCCGTTACATAGATACAAAATCACTTTTTTGATTTTGTGATGATTCTGGCCATGATTTTAGAAACAAAATACGAAATTATTATATTGTCACGGGTCTTTTTCAAGTATGCAACGTTTCAAGTCGATCCAATGATTTTAAGTGGGTGAAAATCTCGTTAAAAGATTCAGTTACATAGATACAGGTCAAGCTAATATAAAGCGTGTAAAAACTAAAAGAACACGCTTTATTAGAAAACTAGCAAAAATGAAAAATAATTTTAATTTCCAATACACTTGGGATAAAATAAAGTGGTCAACAAAAAAATTCATCTCCAACACCAATGTAGGGGGGGAATAAAATTAGAGTTATCAACAAAAAGAATATCATTTTACCAATCAAAAGAGTGGGCGTGCTCTATATCAATTAATATATTGATATAATAAAGCAGGATATTGGTAAAATTAAGCTCTCTAAGAAGAAAATGTAAAAAATCATAAAAAGGAACCCAACGCTTTTTGATGGTAAAATTATTTTCTTCTTTTGTTTGGATATTCTCTAATTTTATTCTACATGTGTTGGAGATGATTTTTTTGTTGACCAACTTATTTTATACAAAAGCGTATTGGAAATTAAAAGTATTTTTCATTTTGCAGTTTTCTAATAAAGCGTGTTCTTTTAGTTTTTTAAATCTATCATTTATTTTATTTTCTGATGATTATGGCCAGGATCTTAGAAAATAAATAAAACTATTGTATTGTCACGGGTCCTCTACAAGTATACAAAGGTTCAAGTCGATCCAATGTTTCTAAGTGGGTGATAATCTCGTTGGAAGATTCCGTTAACATTGACACAAGAAACACTTTTTTTTGACTTTCTAATGACTATGGCCAGGATTTCAGAAACTAAATATGAAATGATTGTATTGTCACGGGTCCTCTACAAGTATACAAAGTTTCAAGTCGATCCAATGTTTCTGTGTGGTGAAAAATCGCGTTGAAAGGTTCCTGTTACATTGATGCACAAGAACACTTGTTTTGATTTTCTGATGATTCTGGCCAGGATTTTAGAAATTAGATATGAAATTATTGTATTGTCACGGGTCCTCTACAAGTATACAACGCTTCAAGTCGATCCAATGTTTCTAAGTTTTTGGAATATCGCGTTGAAATATTCCGTTATATTTACACAAGAACACTTTTTTTGATTTTCTAATGATTGTGGCCAGGATTTTAGAAAATAAATATGAAATTATTGTAGTTGTCACGGGTCCTCTACAAGTATACAAAGGTTCAAGTCGTTCCAATGTTTCTATGTGGCTGAAAATCGCATTGAAAGATTCCGTTACATTGATACAAAAAAACTTACTTTTTTTCTGATGAATATGACCAGGATTTTAGAAAATAAATATGAAATCATTGTATTGTCACGGGTCCTCCACAAGTATACAAAGATTCATGTCGATCCAATGTTTCTATGTGGGTGAAAATCGCATTGAAAGATTCCGTTACATTGATACAAAAACACTTTTTTTGACTTTCTAATGATTATGGCCAGGATTTTAGAAAATAAATATGAAATTATTATATTGTCACGGGTCCTCTACAAGTATACAAAGGTTCAAGACAATCCATTGCTTCTAAGTGGGTGAAAATCGCATTGAAAGATTCCGTTACATTGATACAAAAACACTTTTTTTGACTTTCTAATGATTATGACCAGGATTTTAGAAAATAAATATGAAATCATTGTATTGTCACGGGTCCTCCACAAGTATACAAAGATTCATGTCGATCCAATGTTTCTATGTGGGTGAAAATCGCGTTGAAAGATTCCGTTACATTGATACAAAAACACTTTTTTTATTTTCTGATGATTATGGCCAGGATCTTAGAAAATAAATATGAAATTATTGTATTGTCGCGGTTCCTCTACAAATATACAAAGTTTCAAGTCGATCCAATGTTTCTATGTGGGTGAAAATAGCGCTGAAAAATTCCGTTACATCGATGCAAAAAGACTTCTTTTGATTTTCTGATGATTATGGCAAGGAGATTAGAAAATATATATGAAAGTATTATATTGTCACGGGTCGTCTACAAGTATACAAAGTTTCAAGTCGATCCAATGTCTCTATGTGGGTGAAAATCGTGCTGAAAGATTCCGTTTCATTCATGCATAAAAACACTTGTTTTGATTTTCTGATGATTATGGCCAGGAGTTTAGAAAATAAATACGAAATTATTGTATTGTCACGGGTCCTCTACAAGTATACAACGCTTCAAGTCGATCCAATATTTCTATGTGGGTGAAAATCGCGTTGAAAGATTCCGTTACATTGATATAAAAAACTATTTCTGATTTTCTAATGATTATGGCCAGGATTTTAGAAAATAAATATGAAATTATTGTAGTGTCACCGGTCCTGTACAAGTATACAAAGGTTCAAGTCGTTCCAATGTTTCTATGTGGCTGAAAATCGCATTGAAAGATTCCGTTACATTGATTCAAAAAAACTTCTTTTTTTCTGATGAATATGACCAGGATTTTACAAAATATATATGAAATCATTGTATTGTCACGGGTCCTCCACAAGTATACAAAGATTCCTGTCGATCCAATGTTTCTATGTGGGTGAAAATCGCATTGAAAGATTCCGTTACATTGATACAAAAACACTTTTTTTGACTTTCTAATGATTATGGCCAGGATTTTAGAAAATAAATATGAAATTATTGTATTGTCACGGGTCCTCTACAAGTATACAAAGATTCAAGACAATCCATTGCTACTAAGTGGATGAAAATCGCGTTGAAAAATTCCGTTACATTGATACAATTTTTTTTTATTTTCTGATGATTATGGCTAGGATCTTAGAAAATAAATATGAAATTATTTAATTTCACGGGTCCACTACAAGTACACAAAAGTTCAAGACGATCCATTGTTTCTAAGTGGGTAAAAATCGCGTTGAAAGATTCCGTTTTATTGATACAAAAACACTTTTTTTATTTTCTGATGATTATGGCCAGGATCTTAGAAAATAAATGTGAAAGTATTGTATTGTCGCAGTTTCTCTACAAATATACAAAGTTTCAAGTCGATCCAATGTTTCTATGTGGGTGAAAATAGCGCTGCAACATTCCGTTACATCGATGCAAAAAGACTTCTTTTGATTTTCTGATGATTATGGCCTGGAGTTTAGAAAATATATATGAAAGTATTATATTGTCACGGGTCGTCTACAAGTATACAAAGTTTCAAGTCGATCCAATGTCTCTATGTGGGTGAAAATCGCGCTGAAAGATTCAGTTTCATTCATGCATAAAAACACTTTTTTTGATTTTCTGATGATTATGGCCAAGAGTTAAGAAAATAAATATGAAATTATTGTATTGTCACGGGTCCTCTACAAGTATAGAACGCTTCAAGTAGATCCAATGTTTCTATCTGGGTGAAAATCGCGTTGAAAGATTCCGTTACATTGATATAAAAAATTGTTTCTGATTTTCTAATGATTATGGCCAGGATTTTAGAAAATAAATATGAAATTATTGTATTGTCACGGGTCCTCTACAAGTATACAAAGGTTCAAGTCGTTCCAATGTTTCTATGTGGCTGATAATCGCATTGAAAGATTCCGTTACATTGATACAAAAACACTTACTTTTTTTTCTGATGAATATGACCAGGATTTTAGAAAATAAATATGAAATCATTGTATTGTCACGGGTCCTCCACAAGTATACAAAGATTCATGTCGATCCAATGTTTCTAAGTGGGTGAATCGCGTTGAAAGATTCCGTTACATTCACACAAAAACATTTTTTTACACCCTTTATATTAGCTTGACTTGTATCTATCTATCTATCTATCTATCTATCTATCTATCTATCTATCTATCTATCTATCTATTATCTATCTATCTATTTATCTATTTATCTATCTATCAATCTATCTATCTATCTATCAAGCTATCTATCTATCTATATATATATATATATATATATATATATATATATATAATATGTAATGAAATCTTTCAATGCGATTTTCAACCACTTAAATTCATTGGTTCGACTTGAAACTTTGTATACTTTTAGAGTACCCGTGACATTACAATAATTTCATATTTGTTTTCTAAAATCCTGGCCATAATCATCAGAAAATCAAAAAAGTGTTTTTGTATCAATGTAACGGAATTTTCAACGCGATTTTCACCCACTTAGAATCATGGCACGCTTTTGATGGTAAAATTATTTTATTTTCCTTGATAGCTCTAATTTTATTCTGTATGTGTTGGAGATGATTTTTTTGTTGACCACTTTATTTTATCCCAAGCGTATTGGAAATTAAAATTATTTTTCATTTTTTAGTTTTCTAATAAAGTGTGTTCTTTTAGTTTTTTAAAACTATTATTTATTTTTATTTTCTGATGATTACGGCCAGGATTTTAGAAAATATGAAATTATTGTATTGTCACGGGTCCTTTACAAGTATACAAATGATCATGTCGATCCAATGTTTCTATGAGGGTGAAAATCGCGTTGAAAGATTCTGTTACATTGATAAAAAAACACTTTTTTTTATTTTCTGATGATTATTGCTAGGATCTTAAAAAAAATATGAAATTATGGTATTGTCACGGGTCCTCTATAAGTATACAAAGGTACAAGATGATCCATTGTTTCTAAGTCAATGGAAATCGCGTTGAAAGATTACGTTTCATTGATACAAAAACACGTTTTTTGATTTTCAGATGATTATGGCCAGGAGTTTAGAAAATAAATATGAAATTATTGTATTGTCACGGGTCCTCTACAAGTATACAAAGTTTCAAGTCGATCCAAAGTTTCTATGTGGGTGAAAATCGCGTTGAAAGATTCCGTTACATTGATACAGAAACACTTTTTTACACGCTTTATATTAGCTTGACCTGTATCTATCTATCTATCTATGTAACTGAATCTTTCATCGCGTTTTTCACCCACTTAAAATAATTGGATCGACTTGAAATTTTGTATACTTGTAAAGGACCCGTGACAATACAATAATTTCATATTTATTTTCTAAAATCCTGGCCAGAATCATCAGAAAATAAAAAAAAACGTGTATTTGTATTTATGTAACGGAATCTTTGAAACACGATTTTTTTCACCCACTTAGAAACAATAGGATAGACTTGAAACTTTGTATACTTGTTACGGACCCGTGACAATACAATAATTTCATATTTATTTTCTAAAATCCTGGCCAGAATCATCAGAAAATAAAAAAAAGTGTATTTGTATTTATGTAACGGAATCTTTGAACACGATTTTCACCCACTTAGAAACATAGGATAGACTTGAAAACTTTGTATACTTGTTACGGAACCCGTGACAATACAATAATTTCATATTTATTTTCTAAAATCCTGGCCAGAATCATCAGAAAATTAAAAAAAGTGGCTTTGTATTTATGTAACAGAATCATTTGAACACGATTTTTTCACCCACTTAGAGACATTGGATCGGTTTGAAACTTTGTATACGTGCACAGGGCCCGTGGACACTATAATAATTTCATATTTTATTTCTAAATTCCTGGCCAGAATCATCAAAAAATGAAAAACATTAAAACTGGTATAATCGGTTACGGACTTGTCGACTTTTTAGTCAATTGTTGTCAGAGCTCAGTTGGTAGAGCAGTGAACTAGTGGTATGTAATTTCAGTAATCCATAGGTCTGCTGGTTCGAATCCGGCTGGGGAGCGTTTTTTTTTTAGAAGAGTAATACTTTTAGCTCATACTACACTAGTATGGAATTTAAAGATATTTACATTCTTATCTTTATTCGTATAACATATTAAAACTAAGAAGTAAAAAATATAAATAATAGTTTTAAAAAAAAACTAAAACAGCACGCTTTATTAGAAAACCGAACTCAAAAATGAAAAATAATTTTAATTTCCAACATGCTTGGGATAAATTTAAAGTGGTCAAAAAAATTATCTTCTCCAACACATATAGAATAAAACTAGAATTATCAACAAAAAGAAAATAATTTTACCTTCAAAAGCGTGGGGTGCCTTTTTATGATTTTTACATGTTCTTCTTAGAGGCTTTACTTTTACCAATATCTGTTTATTATCAAATATATTAATTGATATAGAGCACCCCACGCTTTTGATGGTAAAATTATTTTCTTTTTGTTGATAATTCTAGTTTTATTCTATATGTGTTGGAGAAGATTTTTTTGTTGACCACTTTAAATTTATCCCAAGCATGTTGGAAATTAAAATTATTTTTCATTTTTTGAGTTCGATTTTCTAATAAAGCGTGCTGTTTTAGTTTTTTAAAACTATTATTTATTTGACTTTCTGACGATTATGGGCAGGAGTTTAGAAAATAAATATGAAATTAATGTATTGTCACGGGTCCTCTATAAGTATACAATGTTTCAAATAGATCCAATATTTCTATGTGGGTGAAAATCGCGTTGAAAGATTCCGTTACATTGATAAAAAACACATTTTTTGATTATCTGATGATTATGGAGAGGATTTTAGAAAATAAATATGAAATTATTGTATTGTCACGGGTCCTTTACAAGTATAAAAATGATCATGTCGATCCAATGTTTCTATGAGGGTGAAAATCGCGTTGAAAGATTCTGTTACATTGATACAAAAACACTTACATATTTATCTGATGATTCTGACCAGGATTTTAGAAAATAAATATGAAATTATTATATTGTCACGGGCCTCTACAAGTACACAAATTTTCAAGTCGATCCAATGAATCAATGTGGGTGAAAATCGTGTTGAAACATTCCTTCACATTGACACAAAAACACTTTTTTGATATTCTGATGATTATGGCCCGGATTTTAGAAAATAAATATGTCATTAATGTATTGTCACGGGTCCTCTACAAGTATATAAAGTTTCAAGTCGATCCAATGTTTCTGTGTGGGTGAAAATCGCGTTGAAAAATTCCGTTACATTGATACACTAACACCTTTTATGATTTTCTGATGATTATGGCCAGGATTTTTGAAAATAAATATAAAATTATTGTACTGTCACGGGTCCTCTACAAGTATACAAAATTTCAAGTCGATCCAATGTTTATATGTGGGTGAAAATCGCGTTGAAAAATTCCGCTACATTAATACAAAAACACTTTTCTTGATTTTCTGATGATTATGGCCAGGATTTTAGAAAACAAATGAAATCATTGTATTGTCACGGGTCCTCTACAAGTATGAAATGTTTCATGTCGATCCAATGTTTCTATGTGGGTGAAAATCGCTTTTAAAGATTCCATTGCATTGACACAAAAACACATTTTTTTGATTTCCTGATGATTACGGCCAGGATCTTAGAAAATAAATATGAAATTATTGTATTGTCACGGGTTCTCTACAAGTATACAAAGGTTCAAGTCGATCCAATGTTTCTATGTGGGTGAAAATCGCATTGACACATTCCGTTACATTGACACAAAAACACTTTTTTTGATTTTCTGATGATTATGGCCAGGACTTTACAAAACAAATATGAAATTATTGTATTGTCACGGGCCCTCTACAAGTATAAAAAGTTTCAGGTCAATTCAATGTTTCTATGTGGGTGAAAATCGCGTTGAATAATTCCGTTATATTGACACAAAAAACACTTTTTTTGATTTTCTGATGATTATGGCCAGATTTTAGAAAAAAATATGAAATTATTGTATTGTCAGGGTTCTCTATAAGTATACAAAGGTTCAAGACGATCCATTGTTTCTAAGTGCGTGAAAATCGCGTTGAAAGATTCCGTTACACTAATACAAAAACACTTTTTTTTTATTTTCTGGTGATTATGGCCAGGATCTTAGAAAATAAATATGAAACTATTGTATTGTCACGGGTCCTCTACATGTATACAATGGTCCAAGACGATCCATTGTTTCTAAGTGGGTGAAAATCGCCTTGAAAAATTCCGTTACATTGATACAAAAACAGTTTTTTTATTTTCTGATGATTATGTAAAGGATCTTAGAAAATAAATATGAAATTATTGTATTGTCTCGGGTCCTCTACAAGTATACAAAGGTTGAAGTCGATCCAATGTTTCTATGTGGGTGAATATCGCGATGAAAAATTCCGTTACATTGATAATAAACCCTTACTTTTTTTCTGATGATTATGTCCAGGTTTTTAGAAAATAAATATGAAATTATTCTATTGTCACGGGTCCTCTACAAGTATACAAAGTTTCAAGTCGATCCAATGTTTCTGTGTGGGTGAAAATCGCGTTGAAGGATTCCGTTACATTGATACAAAAACACTTTTTTTTTTGATTTCCTGATCATTATGACCAGGATTTTAGAAAAGAAATATGAAATTATTGTATTGTCACGGGTTTTCCACAAGTATACAAAGATTCAATTCGATCCAATGATTCTAAGTGGGTGAAAATCGCGCTGAAAAATTACGTTACATTTATGCAAAACACTTTTTTTGATTATCTGATGAGTATGGCCAGGATTTTAGAATACAAATATGAAATTATTCTACTGCCACGGGTCCTCTTCAAGTATACAAAGTTTCAGGTCGATCAAATGTTACTAAGTGGGTGAAAATCGCGTTGAAAGATTCCCTTACATTGACACAAAAAACACTTTTTGATTTTCTGAAGATTATGTCCAGGATTTTAGAAAATAAATATGAAATTATTGTATTGTCGCGGGTCCTCTATAAGTATACAAGGGTTCATGACGATACATTGTTTCTAAGTGGGTGAAAATCGCGTTGAAAGATTCCGTTACAGTAATAGAAAAACACTTTTTTTTTATTTTCTGGTGATTATGGCCAGGATCTTAGAAAATAAATATGAAATTATTGTATTGTGACGGGTCGTCTACAAGTATACAAAGGTTCAAGACGATCCATTTTTTCTATGTGGGTGAAAATCGCGTTGAAAAATTCCGTTACATTGATACAAAGACACTTTTTTACACGCTTTATATTAGCTTGACCTGTATCTATCAATCTATCTATCTATCTATCTATCTATCTATCTATCTATCTATCTATCCATCTATCTATCTATCTATCTACCTATCTATCTATCTATCTATGTAACGGAATATTTCAACGCCATTTTCACGCACTTAAAATCATTGGAGCGACTTGAAACTTAGTAAACTTGTAGAGGACCCGTGACAATACAATAATTTCATACTTATTTTCTAAAATCCTGGCCATAATCATCAGAAAATAAAAAAAAGTGTTTTTGTATCAATGTAACGGAATATTTCAACGCGATTTTCACCCACTTAGAAACATTGGATCGACTTCAAAACTTTGTATATGTGTAGAGGACCCGTGACAATACAATAATTTCATATTTTGTTTCTAAAATCTTGGCTAGAAACTTCCGAAAATAAAAAAAAATGAAAACTGGTATAATAGGTTGTGGACGTGTGTAAGAACTCAGTTGGTAGAGCAGTGAACTCTTAGTGGTATATAATTTCAAATCCGGCTGGGAGGTTTTTTTTATAGAAGAGTATTACTTTTAGCTCATACTACAATAGTATCGAATTTAAAGATATTTACATTTTATATCTTATTCTGTAAAATATTAAAACTAAAAAATAAAAAATAAATAATAGTTTTAAAAAACTAAAAGAACACGCTTTATTAGAAAACTAAAAAATGAAAAATAATTTTAATTTCCAATACGCTTGGGATAAAATAAAGTGGCCAACAAAAAAAATCATCTCCAACACATATAGAATAATATTAGAGTTATCAACAAAAAGAAAACAATTTTACGTTCAAAAGCGTCGGGTGCTTTTTATGATTTTTACATTTTTTCTTAGAGAGCTTACTTTTACCAACATCTGTTTATTATCAAATATATTAACTGATGTAGAGCACCCCACGTTTTGATGGTAAAAGTATTTCCTTTTTGTTGATAATTCTAATTTTATTCTACATGTGTTGGAGATGATTTTTTTGTTGACCACTTTATTGTATCACAAGCGTATTGGAAATTAAAATTATTTTTTATTTTTTTGTTATCTAATAATGCGTGTTATTTTAGTTTTTTAAAACTATTATTTATTTTGATTTTCTGATGATTATGTCAAGGATCTTAGAAAATAAATATGAAATTATTATATTGCCACGGGTCCTCTAAAAGTATACAAAGTTTCAAGTCGATTCAATGTTCCTAAGTGGGTGAAAATCGCGTTGAAAGATTCCGCTACATTGATACAAAAACAACTTTTTTTGATTTTCTGATGATACAAGTGTTTTTGTATCAATGTAACGGAATATTTCAACGCGATTTTCACCAACATAGAAACATTGGATCGACTTGAAAGTTTGTATACTTCTAGAGGACCCGTAACAATACTATAATTTCATGTATATTATCTAAAATCATGGCAATAATCATCAGAAAATAAAAAAGTGTTTTTTTTAATCAATGTAACGGAATCTTTCAACGCGATTTTCACCCACATAGAAACATTGGATCGACTTGAAGCGTTGTATACTTGTAGAGGACCCGTGACAATACAATAATTTCTAATTTATTTAAAAAATCCTGGCCATAATCATCAGAAAATCAAAAAAACTTTTTGTATCAATGTAACGGTATTTTTCAACGCGATTTTCACCCACATAGAAACATTGGATCGACTTGAAGCGTTGTATACTTGTAGAGGACCCGTGACAATACAATAATTTCATATTTATTTTCTAAGATCCTGTCCATAATCATCAGAAAAAAGTAAGTGTTTTTGTATCAATGTAACGGAATCTTTCAACGCGATTTTCACCCACTTACAAACAATGGATCGTCTTGAACATTTGTATACTTGTAGAGGACCCGTGACAATACAATTATTTCATATTTATTTTCTAAGATCCTGGCCATAATCATCAGAAGAAAAAAAAGTGTTTTTGTATTAATGTAACGGAATTTTCCAACGCGATTTTCACCTACTTAGAAACATTGGATCGTCTTGAACCTTTGTATATTTGTATAGGTCCCGTGACAATAAAATAATTTCATATTTATTTTCTAAAATCCTGGCCATAATCATCAGAAAATCAAGAAAAGCGTTTTTGTGTCAATGTAACGGAATCTTTCAACGCGATTTTCACCCACATAGAAACATTGGATCGACATTAAACGTTGTATACTTGTAGAGGACCCGTGACAATACAATGATTTCATATTTATTTTCTAAAATCCTTGTCATAATCATCAGAAAAAAAAGTAAGTGTTTTTGTATCAATGTAACGGAATCCTTCAATGCGATCTTCACCCACATAGAAACATTGGATCGACTTGAACGTTTCTATACTTGTAGAGGACCCGTGACATTACAATAATTTCATATTTAGTTTCTAAGATCCTGGCCAAAATCACCACAAAATTAAAAAAAGGTGTTATTGTATTACTGTAACGGAATCTTTCAACGAGATTTACACCCACTTAAAAACAATGGATCGTCTTGAACTTTTGTATACTTGTAGAGGACCCGTGACAATAAAATAATTTCATACTTATTTTCTAAAATCCTGGCCATAATCATCAGATAATTAAAAAAAGTGTTTTTGTATCAATGTAACGGAATTATTCAACGCGATTTTCACCCACATATAAATATTGGATCGAATTGAAACTTTGTATACTTGTAGAGGCACGTGACAATACAATAATGTCATTTATTTTCCAAAATCCTGGCAATAATCATCAAAAAATCAAAAGAAGTTTTTTATATCAATGTAACGGAATTTTTGAACGCGATTTTCACCCGCATTGAAACATTGGATCGACTTGAAGCGTTGTATACTTGTACAGGACCCGTGACAATACAATAATTTCATATTTATTTTCTAAACTCCTGGCCATAATCATCAGAAAATCAAAATAAAATATTTTCGTATCAATGAAACGGAATTTTTCAACGCGATTTTCACCCACTTAGAAACAATGGATCGTCTTGAAGCTTTGTTTACTTCTAGAGGACCCGTGACAATACAATTATTTCATATTTATTTTCTAAGATCCTGGCCATAATCATCAGAAAAACAAGAAAAGTGTTTTTGTGTCAATGTAACGGAATCTTACAACGCGATTTTCACCCACATAGAAACATTGTATCGACTTGAATCTTTGTATACTTGTAGATCAAACATGACAATACAGTAATTTCATATTTATTTTCTAAAATCCTGGCCATAATCATCAGAAAAAAAAGTGTTTTTGTGTCAATGTAACGGAATTTTTCAACGCGATATTCACCCACATAGAAACTTTGGATCGACATGAAACTTTGTATACTTGTAGAGCACCCGTGACAATACATTAGTTTCATGTTTATTTTCTAAAATCCTGGCCATAATCATCAGATAATCAAAAAAAGTAGTTTTGTATCAATGTAACGGAATTTTTCAACTCAATTTTCACCCACATAGAAACATTGGATCGACTTGAAGCGTTGTATACTTGTAGATGACCCGTGACAATACAAAAATGTTATGTTTATTTTAAAAAATCCTGGCCATAATCACCAGAAAATAAAGAAAGCTTTTTATATCAATGTAACGGAATCTTTCTACGCGATTTTCACCCACATAGAAATATTGGATCCACTTGAAGCGTTGTATACTTGTAGAGGACCCGTGACAATACAATAATTTTATATTTATTTTAAAAAATCCTGGCCATAATCATCAGAATATGAAAAAAAGTTTTTTTGTATCAATGTAACGGAATTTTTCAACACGATTGTCACCCACATACAAACATTGGATCTACTTGAAACGTTGTATATTTTTACAAGACCCGTGACAATACAATAATTTCATATTTATTTTCTAAGATCCTGGCCATAATCATCAGAAAATCAAAACAAAAGTGTTTTTGTATCAATGTAACGGAATCTTTCAACGAGATTTTCACCCACGTAGAAACAATGGATCGTCTTGAACCTTTGTATACTTGTAGAGGACCCGTGACAATACAATTATTTCATATTTATTTTCAAAGATCCTGGCCATAATCATTAGAAAATCAAATAAATAATAGTTTTAAAAAACTAAAAGAACACGCTTTATTAGAAAACTAAAAAATGAAAAATAATTTTAATTTCCAATACGCTTGGGATAAAATAAAGTGGTCAACAAAAAAATTATCTCCAACACATGTAGAGGAAAATTAGAGTTATCAACAAAAAATATATAATTTTACCATCAAAAGCGTGGGGTGCTCTATATAATTAATATATTTGATAATAAGCAGATATTGGTAAAATTAAGCTCTCTAAGAAGAAAATGTAAAAATCATAAAAAGCACCCCACGCTTTTGATGGTAAAATTATTTTCTTTTTGTTGATAACTCTAATTTTATTCTACATGTGTTGGAGATGATTTTTTTGTTGACCACTTTATTTTATCCCAAGCGTATTGGAAATTAAAATTATTTTTCATTTTTTAGTTTTCTAATAAAGCGTGTTCTTTTAGTTTTTTAAAACTATTATTTATTATGCCCGAAATCCATCCCCCCAACCTGGAAAACCAGTTTTTTAAGGATTCTCTCCCGTATGACACAGTTATCTCTCGACCGCGTTGAGCTAGTGGTAATGTTTCATGTCTCTGATCCTGTGGTTCTCAGGTTCAAACCCTGCTGGAGTCGATGGATTCTTAGGATGGAATAATACAAGCAGCAAGTCCTCAGGAAGTGACTTTAAGACGTGGATCCCAAGATGAAGATTTTCGGGCTTATAAAGAAGCATAAGTCTGAATAAAGAGGACTTCATCACTTTAATGATAACTTAGTCACCTACTCGATGCTTGATTGGGTCGGTATATTGACATATACCATTCATGACATCTGTAGGGATATAAGCATAACTAAATTAACGGTGTGTAGTAACTCTTAATAGTCCAAAATCCTTTCTAAAAACGTTAAACTGAAAAAAATATAAAACTCTTATTCTATCATTTATATAGATGCGAAACATGGACTCTTACATTAAGGGAGGAAAGGAGATAATGGGTATTTAAGAATAAATTTATTAGAAAAAAATTTGGAGGAAAAATAAATGAACAGGTAGGTGGATGGAGAAGATTACATAACAGTGAATTAAATAGTGTTTATTATTGAATCTCCAAATATTTTGAAACCCTATTTCGCCACAAAGGCATGTTAGGGCTGTAGTTTACTATAACAATATTATGCTATACATTGTAAAACAGTTGGATAGTGTTTATATGAAGCTAAATATAATAAGAAAAGGACATGTGGCATCAATAGGGAATGAAAGAGGTGGATGGAAGTTTCTTATAGGAAAACCAGAGGGAAAACCTCCAGTTGGTAGACCAAGAATGAGGTGGTAGAATAACATTAGCCATGATTTGAGGAAAGCAGTTTATACAGGGGTCAATTAGAAAATACTAGCTCAGGATAGGGATGGAAGGAGAGGAACCTACGGGTTCGATAGTGCCAGAGTTAGTTATTTAGTAAAACTTAATAAAGGAGAGATTAAGGCCCAACATTGTGCTAATACACCATTGTAGAATGACGGTTACCTTCTTTAGGAATAACGTGTTTTCCTACCACCATGTGTCCTGTTAGAATGTTAACATTTCTCTTTCCCAAATTTATGTTTTCTAATATACTAGGTTTCATTACTTACTTGCCTAGTTACTCGTCCATGCACAGTGGGCCAGAAACGATATCTAGCTGGAAAAAAGCTATTTTCACTCACCCTCATCAATTTATATTTTTTCACTCTAATATAATTGTTATATGACGGTTCTTAACTTATCTGCAAAGGAGGGTATAATTCTAATGTTTATGAAGACAATATAAACATCGGAATTTGCCGATGGTTAAGCTCTCATCTGGTCTACATTCCAGTTGTGTTGTTAGCGTTGTGTGTTCAAGTTCAGTGAATGAATGAATGAAATGTATTGCCTTTTTTTCAAAAGAAAGGAGATACATATGTATTTACATTGCACACGGGCCTGCTTGGCCGTACGTGTCTTTTTTTCCATGAAAAAGAAATAAAAATAAACATTATATAACCAAATCCCTAGATGGCTACACACGTGTATCAAAACAATGAATACACATAAATATAATCTATGTCTACAACTACATATACATTAATGCACATCTACACTCATCCATGAAAAGACCATATGTGTAGAAATAATAAATAATAGTTTTAAAAAACTAAAACAACAAGCTTTATTAGAAAAACGAACTGAAAAATGATTTTAATTTCCAACACGCTTGGGATAAATAATTTTACCATCAAAAGCGAGGGGTGCTCTTTATCAATTAATACATTTGATAATAAACAGATATTGGTAAAAGTAAAGTCTCTAAGAAGAAAATGTAAAAATCATAAACACACCCCAGGCTTTTGATGGTAAAATTATTTATCCCAAGAGTGTTGGAAATTAAAATTATTTCTCATTTTTAGCTCAGTTTTCTAATAAAGCGTGTTGTTCTAGTTTTTTAAACTATTATTTATTTTTTAGTTTCTAGTTTTAATATTTTACAGAATAAGATAAAAATGTAAATAACTTTAAATTCGATACTATTGTAGTATGAGCTAAAAGTAATACTCTTCTAAAAAAAACTCCCAGCCGGATTTGAACCAGCGACCTATGGATTACTAAATGATTATACCACTAGAGTCCACCGTTCTACTACTTTGATCTTCTTACGACGATTTCGTGGAATAAAATTCGACCCAGTCTGCAACCTATTAAGACCAGGTTTTTCATTTTTTTGTATTGTTCTAAATGATTCTGGCCATGGTAATTGTTTAAAAACAACATATAACAAGTATTATATTTTTCACAGGGTCTTTTTTTACAGTAGAACAAGTGTCAAGGGGATCCAGTGAATTTAAGTGCGGTGAAAAATAGCGTTGAAATATTCCGTACATAGATAGGTAGTCAGATGGACACTTAAAAAAAGGGACATCATGAAAGCAGAAATAACGGCTTGTGAAAATGAGATTCATGCGCAAGAACAGCGGGTTACACCGATGGGATCGGAAAAGGAACACCGATATCTTAAAAGAATTGAAGACTACGACCAAATTTGGAATATATTTAACAGTACAACTAAATTGGAAAACACCATCTTGAAAGAATGAGTTCAACTCGGATTCCCCAAAGCTGTTTATAATTATATACTAAGAGGACGAAAGATCACTGGGCCGTCCTATGAAACGCTGGAGGGGAAAATTTTCTACAGGATCGTAACAGGCCTTGGCCTAATACTTGGAAGGAAGAAGAAGATAAATAGATAATAATAGGAAAAACGCGCACAAAAGTGCATTAGTTTATGTCTGTGCTGTATGCCAGCAACGATTGTGTTCTCTTTAAACAGACACTGAAATTATATTTTTCAAACGGTTTATCACAGAGCTGCACACGCAGAGTCATTCAGGATCATGATTAG